>JBBPMA010000228.1:0-35271 GCA_038090075.1 Xanthoconium purpureum | reverse complement strand
TCATCTGGTGTGGAAATTGGTGGTCAACTTGGTGAACCCGGCGACGAGCCCCACAGTGCCATACTATGGACGGAGTCGTCTCGTTCATCGTTGCCTCAACCACCCATGCCACCCCAGATCGAAGATGCAGATGCGGCAGATGGGAACCCATCCATCATAAATAGGGAGGAAACCCCTGACGTTGGCTTATTAATACGCCAATATGCCTCTCGTTCTCCCTCACCGACACCTTCCGAACACGGCAGCAATGCAAGCCGGCAATTGCGTGCCTCCAGAGCGACTAACACTGCCACCAATAATGACACCCGACCTCCATCCCCTGTTTCTTCCGTGTCCGAGAAGTCCTTCTCAGATCTCAGGTACGCTCGCCCATCTCACCGTTATACACGTATTTGGGAGAATGATTTCACGACGCCAGCAGCACACGGGACTCTCCGACGTCTTCGACGAGCAACTCGGTCGTGTTCGTTTCAGCCGATGGGATACCAGACTACATTCGCGAGAACCGTGCGATATTGGTTGCCACAAGCGCTGGATCGCCGTCGTCGGGTCGGACGCCGCTTCGATTATCGTCTGAGTCGTCGCTCGAGTCGCTGGACGTGGCTGAACCAGGGCCAACAGCGCGCGCGTCGACTACTGCCGACGCCCGGACCGCTGCATCAAAGACGTACCGTTTGCACTGCCGAATCTGTCTCCGTGATCCATGTGAGGACATGACCGCGACCATTTGTGGTCATCTCTTTTGTAAAAGGTACGTCGTTCGCGCTCGTAGACAATGATGATTCAGGAACTGGGACTTTCCCTTTGGCAGGTGCATCACGCGGGCCATTGTCGCGAAGTCGGAGTGTCCTGTGTGTGAGAGCCCAACGCTGCTCTATTGCCTGTTCAAGTTGGATCTATCGGTATAAGTGCAGATGCGAGAGCGCGCCGAACAAGTATTTACGGCGAGCATTTTGTCGTTTTTGGTACCTTGTCACGTTGCGTTGCGACCTTTCGCAAGACGGTGTTCCGCACGGACTTGTATAATTACTCTCGTATCACCACTTATCCTCACGCGTTATATCATGCCCGTAACTGCAACTTTGGACTATTTTTAATCGACATCTTGCATACTAAAATCACAGAGGGTCCGTTACATAACGTGAAGCGCTAACTAATATTGTTCGTCCAAGGTGAGAACATCAAGATTTCATGCAGGGAGCCTAGGCGGCGATCATGCAAAAATACATTCATTTCCGCCAGAGCGCGGATGTTTATGCCCTGCCTCCATTGACGGCGGTCTTCTCGGGCTGCGAGTTATTCTCCGAGGAGGTCTCACTCCTTCGGCTAATTTCCTCGGCCTGGTATTTTCGGTTGGCTGACTCCCACCCGAAGACAGTTGTGCGTCCCTTAAAAAAGAACGATAGTTTAAATGTGGTGTAGTGCGGCACAAACAGGCCGGGTAGCTTACCTCGTGGAACTTGGAGAACACGAGCACGACGATAACGGCTACCCAATAAAACACATAGGAAAGCACGCTACCCACTAAAGGCAAGTTCAATAACGTAAACAAAGGGCAAGGGGAAGGCAAGTCTTACATGTCCCACTGTTTTGCCAACCAAAGAGGGCGTTAAGGAGGGACCAGCTGCCCGTGGTAGAGTCAGAGAAATCGAGGTGCCAAACGTTGCCTCGGACGTCGTACGAGCCCGGGCCGGTTCCAAGGAAATCGTCAGCAGTGGCACCGATGAGATTGTAGAAGTCGTTCTCTTGGAATGACCAAACGGCTTTCGAGAAGAGACCGGCGCCCATGAGCAAAAGCAAGTTCGTGATGAAGACGAGGGATAATTTGAATGCTGTGGGGGTTTGGGCGTTAATGAAAGACTCTGCGGGGGGCAGGGCGAGATACTTGCTTGTTCGGGTCGCGAATTGGTACAGAATGACCCCGGATGCGATGCCACAAATGATACCGACGATAGTGGGGATGGGAATAGCAGCCGCAGGAAGTCCGAGTGCGACGCCGCCGACAAATGCTACTGCTTCCAGACCTGATGGAGGGGGTCAAGAAGGAAAGGGGGCCAAGAAGGAGAGAATAGACTTACCTTCGCGGAGGACAGTGATAAAGGGGAGGATGAAGAGGACCCACTTGCTGGTCGTTACGCCAGAATCACTTTCTACAACAGGATGTCAGAGACACATCTAAAAGGTCGAGAATAAGCGTACGATGACCGTCAAACGCGTTCTGGACCTTTAAGCGCCAGTCTTCGCGGGCATTCTCCGCTCTGAGCATGGCGATACCCACGACGAAAATCAAGAGAGAAGCGATCAACTGGACAACGCCTAAAAGCGGGTCAGTGTCGTTGTGGCGGGATGTGGCAAAGGATGCATGCCTTCCCATAATTCCGCTATGTTTGTCCAAAGGTCTGTTGCTTGTGTGTACCAAATACCGATGAACGCAGCGCCAATGACAAGGGCAGAAAATAAGCCAGCCAATGTACCGAAAGTGACCTGGAAAACATGTCGGGGAAAGGTGGAGATCGTGCAAATGGATGCAAACCTGTAGCCTGAGTCTTCTCAGGGCGCGGGGAGAGACTGTGGTGGGGTTGGACTCAAAGTCGAGGGCTGGGGCCTTGTGGAGGAACTGCTGTATGAAACCGAGGAGGATGGCGACGATGAACGACACCTCAATAACCGTGCGGAACACGATGAAGAAGATGGTGACTGAGAAGACATTGGCCATGATGGTCGGTCAAAGATGGACACAATTGGGTGGTTGCGCGCTTTATCCACTGGCACCTGAAATACTGTTCCTAGGTCCGATGTTATTCCTAGACCCGCGGGGAGAACTCGCACATCTGTAGATGCTTGAACGGGGATCTGAGACCTTGTTCATGGTCTCCCACTGGAAAGAAAATCGTTCCAATTAAAGAGCCTGAGGCTGATCGGCGACCCAGGAACTGCGGAGAGTGTACACGGCGAACTTCGTTCCGTTATAATTAGCCGGCCCGAATAACCCGATGGTGTACTGGTCCTGACTTGGACGCCACGACCCAGATCAATTGCACAGGTGTTCAAGTATAACCCCCTTCATAAATATCCCAGCGCGTAGTATGGATTCCCTCCGACCCGATGCTCGCCTCCCTGTTTTCTCTCCTTCCCCTGGCCACCCTCGCCGTGGCCGGCGTACAGGAACTCTGGTGGAATGTCACCTACGTCCAGAACGCCAATCCAGACGGCCTATTCCCCCGTCAGGTCATCGGGATCAACGGCACATGGCCGTACGCAATTCTAATTCCGCCATCGTGGCTTTACCTCACTCAGGACCCTCTACAGACCTCCACCGATTTCCGTCAACACGACCGACTCTCTCGTCGTTCACCTGACCAACTCGATTGACCAACCAACCACTCTCCATCATCATGGCATGTTTTTCAACTCCACCAGTTGGTATGACGGCGCAGCCTTCGTCTCTCAGTGGTATCTCCACATTTTATCTCCGTGTTGTTCCCCCACCTCATGTGATCTGCAGTGGCATCCCTCCCGGTGAGACCTTTGACTACGTCGTCCCGATCAACTCTTCTGGCCAACGTGGCACATACTGGGCTCATTCCCACTTTGGCGTACGCATGTTTCCTAGTCGTCTCTCAACCGTGCTCACTTCGCCCCGTAATACCAGGGTCAATACACCGACGGATTTCGTAGTCCCCTTGTGTTACATCCTTCAAATGAATCTTATCAATACGACGAAGAATTCACTGTTTCTCTCGGCGATTGGTACCACCAACAAGCCGGTACACTATTGAAAAGTTACATCAACATCGCCAACCCAAACGGCAACGAACCTGTTCCAGGCAAATTTTATTAACGAATTTTGCAAACCTTATTTTTGATACATGCCATTCTTTAGATTCCGGCTTGATGTACTTTTCACAGGAAGCATCCTACTTGCCTCCGATCTCGGGAAGCTCACCAGACCCGGTGACATCTGCAGTGGGGTTCAATGAGAATGCCACGTTACCTTTCGTCCCAGGAAAAACCTATCGGCTTAGAATCGTCAACATGTCCTCGTTTGCCTCGTTCTTCTTCTGGATCGACGGTCACGACATGAGCATCATCGAAGCCGATGGTGTAAGTCCCTCAACTCGACCTCTCGGAAGCTGACTAATATCGCCTGTATAGACGGACACACAAGAATATCCGATAGGTATGGTGAACATCGCGGTTGCACAACGTTATTCCGTTCTCGTCCGTGCTCGGAACGATACATCGTCTAACTGGGCGATTCACGCCAACATGGACCTCACTATGTTTCCTACAGTAATGCCAGATCTGCAACCGAGTACGTGCTATTTGCACTTGTTCTCACTCATTGACTGAGGTTCATCCAAACAGATCTCACTTCCTCCATCACGTATGCCGCTGGGAACAACATCACTGACCTGGGCCCCGTAGAATGCTATTCCATGACTAACGACACCGCACTGGTCCCGCTCGTCGTAGTCCCGCAACCTGAAGCCACGGCAAACGTCGAGTTTGATATCGTCTTCCAAACGCTGAGTGACGGCACAAACCACGCCATGCTGAACGGCTACGTGTACAATTCCCCAATAGTGCCCGCTATCGTTTCCGCTCTCACTCTTGGTGACAATGCGACAGTTCAAGAAGCATACGGACCGTCTGGCGTCATGCTCAACCATCTTGATGTTGTTAACATCGTCGTCAATAATTCAGACACGGGAGCACATCCATTGTACGATTCCACTTCCTCTTGACTGCCGTTGTTGATCTTCGTATTGCAGCCACCTACATGGTCACCAGTTCCAGATCGTCCATCGCGCTCAAGACTACACCTCGACGGATCCCACATTGAATCCTCCGCTGATCGAGGGGCAAGCCAACCCAATACGCCGTGACACTGTTGTCATTCCAGCTGGTTCGTCAGCCACGCTTCGGGTTGTCGCAGACAATCCTGGAGCATGGATTTTCCACTGTACGTTCTTTGGGTCACGCTCGTGAGATGGCTAATCACCTTCGGTCAGGTCACATCGAATGGCATCTGGAATCCGGTCTTGCGGTCCACTTTATTGAGGCACCGCTTCAGATTCAGCAACGAGCTGCAGGTGTCGTTCCACAATTCCTGTTTCAACAGTGTACGGCGCAAGGCATTCCTGCATCAGGAAACGCCGCTGGTCATGCGTCTGTGACAGATTTGTCCGGATTGCATTTGGGACCTTTCCCACAAATACTGGATTGGGAGGCAAAGGGTATTGTGGCCATCGCCGGGTAAGTGTGCTTGCTTCCGGAGTTATAGACATCCTCAAGGACTCGCATACTATGTTTGCACAGATGCACACTCACGGCCGTTATCGGCATGTTGACTGTTGCATGGTACACGATGGGAACCAAGGGCAGAAATGGGATCGAGCAAAAGGCGTTGAGACACGCTGCGGCGATGTGAAGTTGAAATCGCATTGGTTCGTCAAAGCGACTTTTCTTGACGCAGGGAAACGGATCGATGAGAGCTATGGTAAAGAATGAGTGAGGACACGACGGACCATATTTCGAGATCAACGACATTATGTTCATGTGTGTAGTATTTAGCGCGGAGATATGAC
Organism: Xanthoconium purpureum; assembly: GCA_038090075.1. Lineage (NCBI taxonomy): Eukaryota > Fungi > Basidiomycota > Agaricomycetes > Boletales > Boletaceae > Xanthoconium > Xanthoconium purpureum. Next base: position 29,680 of record JBBPMA010000228.1, on the reverse strand, counting down.
TTTCGATTCGTAGATCGTTGAACTCGGACTGTTGCATGTATGTTGACCGAATAGATCAATGACGCGGTACACTTACCCTTGGCTCATGAGACCTCCGAGCCATTGGGTGTCGATCCTGGTTGACTCTGAACGTATCAGCGCAGAATTGGTGTGAAGAGCTGGATACACCAAACGTATATGACTTGATGAGGTAATTGGATGACGAGCTTACCACACTTGGCATTGAAAACCCCGCCACCAACAATTGAGAGTCCACTTCGGCTGCATCTCGGCATGCATGTACACTTCGAATCACGCCAAGTACTATCTCGACGAGAACCGCGCACCGCTCTTTGTGGCGTCCTTGCCTGTCCGCCTCGGTAACCTGGATCCTCCCTATCGGTCTAATATAGGGCCATTATCCGTGATACCGTGTGCACGTTCTCATTGCCTCGGCTTTGGCCCGCAAGATGCTAGATTCGTTTCGTGCCCCCGTTTTGTACCTGCCACTGAAGAGGCCTTCATCTTGATTGATAATTGTTAACCGTTACTTTGCATTACTTTACATAGCGTGAAGCGACAGTGATAAACAAGTTGTGTAGTATTCGTAAGTTCACTTTTGGTTTCTACAGCTGTTGTGGACCTGAGGCGGCGAGCTTGCACAAACTAAATATTTCCATCTTCATGCGCGAGTGGGAGCCTGGGATCGAGTGGATGACTATCACTTGGTTGGATTAATTGCTGGAACCGTGATACCAACCGCCGCGACCTGCAGACCCTTCTCCGATGACTCGGAACTTTCTGCAAGCTCTCGGGGGGCTTCTCGAGCCTCACGCCGTTGGCGTCTCCGTTCTCCATTAGCCGATTCCCACCCAAAAATCTTTGTGCGCCCCTATAAAGATGCACGATGTTGCTTAATGTGCTGTTCGATAGAGCAGGGCCGGCCATCTTACCTCACGGAACTTGTAGTACACCAGCACGACGATAACGGCCAGCCAGTAAAACACATATGAAAGCACACTACCCACTAAAGACGCAATCAATAATGTGAATGAGCAGCAAGGAGAAGGCAAAGCTTACACGTCGCACTGTTTTGCCAACCAAAGAGGGCGTAAAAGAGGGACCAACTATTACCGCTGGAAGCGGAACAACAATTGAGGTGCCAAACATTGCCTCGGACGTCATATGACCCCGGACCAGTTCCGCCAGCGTCATCGGAAGAGGCACCGATGAGCTTAATGTACACGTTGTCTTGAAATGACCAAACGGCTTTCGAGAACAAGCCAGCACCAATGAGTAAGAGAAAGTTTGTCATGCAGATGAGGAATATCTTGAATGCTATCAGGGTTTTCAGGCGTCAATGGAGGACTCGGCAAGGAGAGGATGGCGAGACACTTGCTTGTTCGGCTGGCGAACTGATACACGATAGCCCCGCATGCAAGGCCACATATGAGGCCAACTATGGTGGGAATGGGAATAGATGTGGCAGGGAGCCCAAGTGAGACGCCACCGACGAAGACCACTGCTTCCAGACCTGGTGGAGGGAGGTTAGGGAGAGGAGGGGATCAAGGAGGAAGGGATTTACGTACCTTCGCGGAGGACGGTGATCATGGGGAGGATGAAGAGGACCCATTTGCTGGTCTTTGCGCCAGCGTCATGTTCTGAAAAGGGACGTCAGAGACATATCCGAGACGCTCAGGACAGATGTACGATGACTGTTGAACGCGTTTTGGAGCTTTACGCGCCATTTCGTACGGGCGTTCTCCAATTTGAGCATGGTGACACCCATGACAAAAATCATGAGGGAAGCAATCAACTCAAATATGCCTATAAACTGTCAGGACTGTCATAACAGATTGTGTGAAGGAATGTTACCTTCCCATAACCGTTCTGCGTTTGACCACAGATTTTTAGCCTGCGTGAACCAAATGGCGATGAACGCTGCACCGATAGCCAGTGCAATGGCTAGGCCAACCAGCGCACCGAGAATGACCTGGAAAACACGTCCGGTGAAGGTGGAGGTGGTGCAAACGGGCGCATACCTGTAGCCTTAGTTTTCTCAGGGCGCGGGGAGAGACGGTGGTGGGATGAGACTCGGGGTCGGTGACGGCGATACTCGGATTAACGGTATTGTTGTTGCTATGGCTTGGATCCTTGTGGAGGATTTGTTCTATGAGACTGAGGAGGACAAAGATAATGAGGCAAGCCTCGAGTGCCTCGCGAAACACGACGAAGAAGATGGTGACGGAGAAGAGATCCTGGGACATGGTGGGTCACTGGCAGAGATGTGGACAGCTTAGTGCGGGTTTTATCTGATAATTTTCTCATGTCCGATGACATATCAGATAACTGTTCATCAAATGTGGCGTGTTCCTGGTTGCACTCATCTGGTACATAACTTTCCCATATCGGTTGACATGTTCCCATCATATCAGATGACGGTTCGTCATGTTCCTTGTTGCGCTTATCTGATAAAATTTTATGCCCCTCATAAATATCCCATCGCGTATGGATTGCCTCTCTGATGCTCGTCTCCTTGTTTTCCCTCCTCCCCCTGGCCACCCTCGTCGTGGCCGGTGTACAGGAACTCTGGTGGAACGTCACCTATGTCCAAAACGCCAACCCAGACGGCCTATTCCCCCGTCAGGTCGTCGGCGTCAACGGCACATGGCCGTGCGTAATTCTAGTTCAGCCTTTGCGACTTGACCTCATCCGGGATCTTCCACAGACCGCCCCCAATCTCCGTCAACACAACCGACTCCCTCCTCCTTCACCTGACCAACTCGCTCGACCAGCCAACCACCCTGCACCATCATGGCATGTTTTTCAACTCCACCAGTTGGATGGACGGCGCTGCCTACGTCTCTCAGTGGTATATTTATGGTTTGTCTCCGTGTTCGTCGGTCACTTATGTGATCTCCAGTGGCATCCCTCCCGGTCAGACCTTTGACTATGTTGTCCCGATCAACACTTCTGGCCAACATGGCACATACTGGGCTCACGCCCACGCTTCCGTGGGCATATTCAATAATTCGTTCTCAACCGAACTCACTTCATCCGTAATCTCAGGGTCAATACGTGGACGGCTTGCGTACCCCCCTTGTGTTACATCCATCAAACGAATCCTATCAGTATGACGAAGAATTCACCGTCGTTCTTGGCGATTGGTACCATCAACAACACGCTACGCTCTTGCAAAGCTTCCTCGGTATCTCCAACCCATTTGGCAAAGAACCTATTCCAAGTAAACTTTATTTCCCTTGCTGTGCAATCCGTGTTGAAACGCGTGCGTTCTTTAGATTCCGGCTTGATATACTTTGCACAGGACTCGTCCTATTTACCTCCCATCCCGGGAACCTCACCAGCGCCGGTAACCTCGACTGTAGGATTCAATGAGAATGCTACGCTACCCTTTGCACCAGGTCGAACGTATCGGCTCAGGGTCATTAACGCAGCCGCGTTTACCTCATTTTACTTCTGGATTGATGGCCATGATATGCGCATTATCGAAGCCGATGGGGTAAGTCCACCAACTTGGCTCTGTCCCAACCTGCAATAACTTTGGGGAGAAACTCACCAAAGATTATCTACATAGACAGACATACAAGAATATCCGATAGATATGTTGAGTATCGCTGTTGCACAACGCTATTCCATTCTTGTTCAAGCTCGGAACGATACATCGTCCAACTGGGCGATCCACGCCAACATGGACACCACAATGTTTGACAAAGTGCCTCCGACTGTGCAAACGAGTGTGTGCCATTCGTTGGTTCATTTGTATTCATTACTGAGGTGTATCCGATCAGATACCACGTCTTCGATCACATATGCCGCTGGGAAAACCATCACTGACTTGAGCCCTGTGAAAAACTATTCCATGACTAATGATACCGCACTGGTCCCGCTCGTCGTAGTCCCGCAACCTGAAGCTTCAGACACCGTCGAGTTGGAAGTTGTCTTCCAAACTATGAATGACGGCACAAACCATGCCACGCTAGACGGATATGTCTACAACTCACCAATAGTGCCTGCAGTCATTTCCGCTCTCACTCTTGGTGACAATGCGACAGTTCAAGAAGCATACGGACCGTATAGCATCATGCTCAATCATCTCGATGTTGTTGACATAGTTGTCAATAACTCGGACACGGGAACGCACCCATTGTACGGTGTCACTTCTTTCCGATCGCCGTTATTGATCTGTGTCTCAGCCACCTACATGGCCACCAGTTTCAGATCGTCCATCGCGCTCAAGACTACACATCGACGGATCCCGCGTTGAATCCTCCGTTGATTGAAGGGCAGGCTAACCCAATGCGGCGTGACACAGTTGCCATTCCCGGACACTCCTCAGTGACGCTTCGAGTTGTGGCGGATAACCCTGGGGCATGGCTCTTCCATTGTATGTTTTTCTGGTCACGCTCGTGTGATGGTTGAATACCCTTTGGCTAGGCCACATCGAATGGCATCTAGAATCCGGTCTTGCAGTTCAGTTCATCGAGGCACCGCTTCAGATTCAAGAACGAGCTGTGGGACGGGTCCCATCATTCCTGTATGAACATTGTGCGGCGCTAGGTGTTCCTCAGTCAGGAAATGCCGCTGGTCATACCTCTGCGACGGATTTGTCAGGGCTTCCCTTGGGACCCTGGCCGCAGATAGTGGGTTGGCAGCCAAAGGGCATTCTGGCCATAACCGGGTGAGTGTGTTTCTTCCCGGAGATATGGGCATTCTAAAGTGATGGCGTGTTGTCTTTGCAGGTGCGTACTGACGGCCGTCATCGGTATGATGAGTGTAGTATGGTACACAACAGGAGTCAAGGACAGTGAAGAGGAGGTGGAGCAAGAGGTGCTGAGACGTATTGAAGCGAAGCGAAACCGCAAACGTTTTGGGTTGTTCAGAAAGACTGACTGACCTGGAAACGTATGAAACGACATGACGGTCTATACCTCATGCGATTATGTACTTACGATCGAAGAAAGCGTGGGCGTTGATCCTGAATGACCCTGAGGACTCGAGGTCGTCTTGTTCTGCCGTCGGCGTTCTCCGGTCAGGATTTCATAGACAAAATTTCAGAGTGACTCAGACATGCTACGCTGCGCCCGTTCCCTTCTTCGTCCTACCGTCACTATCTTTCCCGTCAGCAAGCAGGCCCTAACCACAATACGCTCAATGGCCACCGCAAACACCCCCGCCTACGTGCGTTGGTTGTCTTTTCCATCACACGCGACTGGTTCTAATGCAACTTTAGAACAAAGTTTTGTACGCGCCGCTCTCAGAGATCGATCCAGAAATCCAAAACATCATCGACAAGGAGACGTGGAGGCAGTACTCTGGACTCGAACTCATCGCCTCAGAGGTTCGTTCCTCCTGTTTTCTCGGAACGATCTTTGAACCCCTTCCATAGAACTTGGCCAGCCGGGCGGCCATGGAGGCCAACGGCTCCATCCTGACAAACAAGTATTCTGAAGGCCTTCCTGGCGTCAGGTACTACGGTGGTAACGAATACATCGACGAACTCGAAAACCTCTGCCGCAAGCGGGCCTTGCAAGCATTCCACCTCGACCCCGAGAAATGGGGTGTCAACGTCCAGCCTTACTCCGGAAGTGTAAGTCCATTCATATGACACTTTGATCCGAGTCGTCCCGGGGCTGATCGTCACATGTTCTCCGCCCTGGTTAGACCGCCAAGTACGTCACATCTCTCTCATGGCTTGGGCATGGGACTGACCGGCTCTCCCCAGTTTTGCAGCCCTGACGGCGTTGATTCAACCTCAGGACAGACTCATGGGACTGGGTTTGCCTGACGGTGGTCACCTCACCCATGGTTATTACGTACGTTCCACTCCTCCGGGACTGGTTTCACTTATTGATTTGTTCTCCAGACTGCGAAGAAGAAGATAACCGCATCTTCGATCTACTTCCAGTCTTTCCCTTATGGTCTCGATCCTGCCACACAATTGATAGATTATATCGCCTTGGAAAAGCAGGCCAAGATATTCAAGCCCCGTTTGATCATCTGCGGTGCTTCTGCGTACCCCCGAGACTTGGATTACGCTGCGCTCAAGGCTATTTGCGACAAAGAGGGTGCTTATCTAATGGCAGACATTGCTCATATGAGCGGTTTGATCGCAGCAGAGGAATTGAACAGCCCTTTTGATCATTGCGATGTCGTCACCACAACCACGTGAGTACATAACATTTCGACTTCCTGTCGGGGCCTGGGAACTGAGACCGTGTAGTCACAAAACGCTTCGTGGCCCACGGGCAGGTTTGATCTTCTTCAGAAAAGATGGCCAAAACCACCAAGACCTTGAGAAACGCGTCAATGAAGCTGTCTTCCCTGCCTGTCAAGGTGGCCCACATAACCACGTTCGTTCGTTTATTTGGACCCCCGCTATGTTATCGTAATATACCTTTTCCGGCAGGCCATTGCTTCCGTCGCGACGGCGCTCTTCCAGGTTTCCCAGCCCGAGTGGAAGCAGTACGCACGTCAGGTCATCGCCAACTGCAAAACGTTGGCGGGCTGTCTCATCGAGCGTGGATACAAGCTCCAGACTGGTGGTACTGATAACCACCTCATCCTCTGGGATTTCCGACCTCTCGGATTGACTGGCAGCAAAATTGAGAAAGTGTGTGACCTTCTTGGCATTACTATCAATAGTACGTTCTTTGCTCTCACGCCCTGTTCGTCTTGTCGAGTTAAGTTTCTCCAGAAAATGCTGTTTCAGGAGACGCCTCCGCACAAACGCCTGGTGGCATCCGTATCGGTACAGCAGCTCTGACGTCGCGTGACATGGTGGAGGAAGACATCAAGGTCGTCGCAGAATTCCTGCACCGCGCGGTTCAGCTCTCAGTTGTCCTGCAAAAAGAGGCTGGCTCTAAGCTGCTCAAGGACTTTATCCGGGTGGCTACCACCGAGAGCGAGGGCAAGGTGGGAGCAAAGATGGTCAGGGAACTGCGCCGGGATGTCGTCGCGTTTGCCCGCAAATGGCCTTTGCCTGGTGCTGACGTGTCCACCATCCAACGACCAGCCGGGATCGAAGAAGAGGACTAGGGGTGTGTTGTTTGAGGCATAACATTCATTATGCATAATCCCCGGCTGCCGTCACGCGTGCGTGATGGCAAAAGATTCAACGATCGCGCGCGGATTTTCGACGATTTGGACGTTCAACATTGTCCAGTTAGTGCATCGCGTTTTGTATATCCTTATCATGATTACATTTCCACGATTACACCATGAACGGAGACCACAGGCGCCCAACACGTGGGTGCAGTCAAAGGACACAACAATCTCACATCCGACAACATCGCTCAGCAGACGCACATGCTCAATGATTGTCACTATGTTTTCCACGAGCACTGTGAACGTGTGCGGGTATGAACTTGGCCCACGATGTGCTGCCACGGTCTTGATGCGGATGTTCAGCTTTTGGTATTACGCCACCTTATCCGCTCGGCACGATATGGATGAGGACTCATTCATTGATCGCATGAAGCAGGGTTGCAGGATGACCCGTTTGTCCCACCCACGCCACATTTATGTGGGACGGTAAAACAGATTAGCCCGGAGGGGGACAGGCACGCCTAGAACCCCACAGCTCGGATGTGACAAAACGTTCAATGATAATCGGAGTTGTAGCACGTGGAAATCGTAACGTTACGTTCCGGTCAGTGGGAGAAGGAAGTAACCCCGCGTTGGGCTGGACACTTTCGCGAGCCTGCGCAAGAACCTCTGATTGAACTGTGAGCATCCTCCCGCAATGCTTTTCCTGGAGTTCCCATGCTGAATCAGCGCACAGAGACGTTGGTGCTTGACCAAGGGAATAGGCGAAAACTGTTAGACTTGCCAGTGCTATCTTACGTTCATAACGGGAGCGCAGTCACTCGGCGAACGAATCTGAACAAAGTTGACGGCCCTTCTACGCCTCAGTGCCCTCAGTGCAGGGTTTGCGAACAGTCACCCGCAGTCCCGAACGTCTGGGAGCTGCTGGCGGAGTTTCCCTGTCCAGCCAGGTATTTCCTGTCTTCTTGGTTCTGAGTCGGTTTCACTCCAATCGCTTCCGCGCAGGGACGAGCTTCTTCACGACGAGGACAGGCACGCCGAGAACCCCACAACTCGGTTGTGGCAGAACGTTCAACCTCGAGGTTGTAACACGTGGAAATCGTAATGTTACAGTGGGAGAAGGAAGTAACCCCGCGTTGGACTGAACACTTTCGCGAGTCTGCGCAAGAACCTCTGATTGCACTGTAAGCATCCTCGTGCAACACTTTTCCTGGAGCTCCCATACTGAATCAGCGCAAAGAGACGTTGGTGCTTGATCAAGGGAATGGGCGAAGACTGTTAGACTTGTCAGTGCCATCTTACGTTCATAACGGGAGCGCAATCACTCGGGGAATGAACCTGAACAAGGTTTAACGGCCCTTCCACGCCTCACAGGGTTAGCACGTGTCCAACGTTGATTCAGGACAGGTTTGGCTGTCTGTAATACGTTTTCCGGTGGCCCCATTCAGCCCCACGCATCACACTGCCAGTGGGAACTGCTTTCGTGCGATGGAGACGGGCGTGTCTTTGATGCTTTGAGTTACCAATCACCAATGGATTCCGTAATCACCGCACCTGACAAATCGCAACTGGAAGATAATATGCCTGTGTCCCTGGACAGAGATTTAAGCAATCCTCGTTCGTCCATGTGACTCCCCCCCCCCCGACGCCGACCCAGCCATGCTACACCCAAGCCGCTGGTCTCTTACTCTGCAAAGTGAGTGGTATACCGGGATTTTGGTCTCGTTTTCGTGAACGGGAGCCGAGAGACTGACGGACCATCGGTCGTCTCTTCTCTCTTGATTTTCCAGTTATCGCATGCACGTTCCACAGCGTCGCGATCGCAAGTACCATCTTTAGGCTGGCGTATCGCTGGTATATGGCCCATTTCTGGTGGGAAGACGGGTGGGCCGTGGTCGCGCTCGTAATCGATGTGTTGTGTCTAATATCCACCTGGCTGGAGCCTCCCGCTGCGACAGGTATGTGTTAGATCTTCTCTGACAAGACTCGCCTTCGCTCCACACATAAGACTAGCACTGGAGACTCCACCCGTTGGTATACAAAAGATCACATACTGGATAGCCGCCATGGCGTTTCCCTGCACTCTCTGGTCAGCGCACGATGATCGTGGAACATTTCTTTCTCTTCAAGGCTGACCGTTTCCTCAGGGCTTGTCGGACGAGCATCCTGATGTCTGTCGTCCGCATTGCGAACCCCTCCCAGCAGCTTCGACGCATTGCATCTCTCGTCGGCCTGTCATTTCTCCTCATGTGGGCCGCCTTGATAGGCCAGAGGATCCATATTTGCCTCGTGAACAACTGCATTATCGCAGCTTCGGTCGGGCTCTCTCAACTCATCAGTCAGTGGTCCAGTCAATCCCAAGGTTGATTCGAATCTTACCCTTTCCCTTATTCAAATCTTGTATTTCCAGCGGACGTGATTTCCGATCTATCGCTTGTCATCTTGCCTATCTATTTCCTCCGAAAGACGAAGATCAGCCACCGAAGACGAATCATGATCTTTTCGGCCTTCTCTGCCTCATTGTTGATCACGGTGATCAGTATCTTCCATTCTGTTGTGCTGTTCACGGCGGAGTCAAACGGTACCGTCGTCATCGGACACGTCAAGGCAAGTCATACTCGATCTATCGTCCGTTTGCTGGGCGTGTCTAGAGGGAGCGCGGACAAGAAGAAGCCAAGCTAGGAACAGGCCAATTTCGTTCTACAACCCCTTATTTATATCTTTAAATTTGATTTTCTCACTCACGTGGCATATGCGTTGACAGACGGCGGTCTCGTTGATCATATGCAATCTCCTCGTCATCGTGGCGTTCGTGTACCGGATGTGTCGCCGAGGCAGCGATCCCGACGCGGAGCAAGACACGATCGTGTTCACGACTGTAGATCTGAACATGTGCCTATCGGAGAGTGCCGCGGATAAGCATACGACAATCGCACAGCACTCGATGATGTCGGAGTTGTCTCGCTCGGCGACATGGATGACCGACTCGGAGGTGGAGAGGTCGGAGGGGGGCGTGGGTTCGAGGATGGCATGATAACTCTTTGGTCGAGTGGGAGTTATGAACGACAAGAACCTTTATGCAGCGTAATGATAGAGGACTGCTGGACTTGATGGAATGTACGATGCCACCCGAGTATCTTCACGTTTAACGGTAGCCGTTGAATGCGATTTAAACGGGCAAAAATATGTAACGTTGACGAGTCCGCCGGTGGGACCCGTCAGGCCTTCAGACATGCCCATGTCCCTGCCGTGGCATTCTCAGGTGCACCCGGGCCGTAGTCCATAGTGGCCAACGGTTAAATTGTCAGAAACCACGATGGTTCAGCTCACATGCATTACGGCACTTATTGGCGGTGTTCCGCTCAGTGAGACCCTGAACCAAGCTTGATGGGTGGGCTGTGCAGCCACGTCTGACAGGGGTGGGAGTGCGACAATGGAACTCGTGCCAGGTTCTTTGCGGTTTGAGCCGAGGACTTGAGCCATCTCCAGTGACTTGGTCTCAGCGCGGGCACGACCCTTCTTTACCGCACACATAGCCATCCGTAGCTCTTAAATGCAGGTCAGTCTCTAGACACCGTCGTTGCAATCGGCCACCAGTCGTTCGTAGTTGACCGTTCCATAGATCCAGACTTGACGGTTTCTCCTCACCCCAGCAGGCTCACTGCCAACCTAGTGTTGATTCAGTGAACTGGGAGTATTACTTGTTATCCCTCAAGCCCCTGTCCCATTCACCACTCATCGTACCGGAAGTTCCCGAGGCGGATAACGTATGTCTTCGCAAAATCACATCGTATGCCGTGATCACCGAACCTGCCGCTGGACAGTGGAGCAGCCACTGGCAGGAAAATGCGTGGCCTGGCCAGATATTTAAGCCGCTTCCCATTCGTCTGCAATGTGAACGTACAGTCAACTGACTTGATACACCATGCCAGTGAACCTGCCCCCCTGGTCTCTCACTCTGAAAAGTGAGTAGTGTTTTGGGTTTCTCGTTTTCGTCACACGGCTAATGGGGCGTGGTTCATATTTTCCAGTCATCGCATGCGTGTTCCACAGTGTCGCGATTGCAAGTACCATCTTTAGGCTGGGGTATCGCTGGTACATGGCCTCTTTCTGGTGGGAAGACGGGTGGGCCATGTTCGCGCTCGTAGTGGATGTGTTGTGTCTCGTGGCCACATGGCTAAACGAACCCGCGACAGGTGCGGGCGACATCTCCAATACGACTCGTGTTTGCTCGACGCATTTGAGTAGCCCACGGATTGCCACCCATAGACAACATCACCAGCTGGATAGTTGCCGTCGGGTTTCCCTGTGTTCTCTGGTGTGTACCTAGCATGGCGGTTGTTGGGTTTCCTCATTTCTTTTTTGCTCGTCCATTTCATCAGGTCTTGTCGAATAAGCATCCTGTTCTCCATCGTCCGCGTTGCAAATCCCTCCCAACAAGTTCGACGCATCGCGTTTCTCGTCGGCTGTTCTTTCTTCGTCATGTGGGTCACCTTAATAGGCCAGAAGATTCAAGTTTGTCTTGAGGACGCCTGCGTTGTCGCGTTTTCAGTAGGACTCTCACAGCTCATCAGTGAGTTGTCCTAGTTGCTCTCGTGTTTGACATTCCCTGCTCATTTTTAACATCTCAGCGGACGTGATTTCTGATTTAGCGCTCGTGCTTTTGCCTATCTACCTCCTTCGAAGGGCAAAGATTAACCATAGCCAGCGGATCATGATTTTTTCGACCTTCTCTGCTTCGTTGTTGATCACCGTGGTTACTATCTTCCATTCTGCCGCGATCTTCACGGCGCGGTCGTCTGGGACTGTCGTCGTCGGACATGTAAAGGTCAGTCACATTCAAACCGTCCTCTTTGTTCTTGGCTGGCAAGGGGGTGGCGAGTATAAAAGAAGAACAAGAAAACAAAGAAGAGGTTTTGTTCCCTTGGTGGCCATGTTCCCCCGGGCCGGAATACGACAGCCGTATTCATTTCTTTTGTTTATCATATTTTTGATCTTTGCATCTGACTCATTGGTATACGTGGTGACAGACGGCTCTCTCGCTGGTTGTTTGCAACCTGCTTGTGATTGTAGTGTTCGCGTACCGCATATGCCGGAGAGGCACGGATCTCGACGCCACGGAAGGGATCGCACTCACGAGTGTGACTCTGAACGTGGAGTTCACGGAAAGCACGGTAGACAAGAGCGGGACGATCGTGCAGCGCTCGATGGTGTCAGAGATGTCTCGCCAAGCGATGACAGCAACCATCGAGGTTGGGAAGGTATAGGGCACTGGGATCGAGGTTGAAATCATAGAATGGGAATGTGGCCCTGAGGATCAGAGTCGTGATAATCAGTGATGCTGGAGTCTGACTCTTAAATGTACATATGATGCACCACTACTGTTTCAAGTACTCTAATTTATATAGATATCACAGCTCGCAGGTTACCATGGATCCGACGGCGTGCATAATGTTCGGACTCGTCACCATCACACCATGCACAAATTCCATTGCGAACTTTCAAACCATGACATACAAATGACATACGGTCAAGTTGTAGATGTACACTCGGCTCTCGTATCTTGAAAGTCTGCTGACACACCGCGACCACGGCAATTCTATCGACCGTGACTCTTGACTCTAAGTGAGTGCAATTAACTAGTGTCTGTCACAAGTGAATCAATTGAACTCTCAGAGTTACGTTCAAGAACAATAGCAATATTACAGTACCATCGGCCCTTGGGTAAGTATATCCTGCTAATGTGGTTCGATGTATAATTATTGTTTCAAACCCGTCAACTTATTGACCGGCCAGCCTGTTGGGAGTACTCACCTTTGCTGCTCATAGCACCCACAGTATCCATCTCATTGACATGCATCGCTGCAGTCACATCCCATTCCTAAGAGACCAAGTAAACGATTTTGTCATTGCTGACGGCGGAGATAACGACACTCCCTTGCTGACATCTTGACTAAGTGTCCCCTCAACAAGGACAACTATCGTGAATGCGACCACCTTTGTTGTCTCAGGTATAGAGTCCTCGGAACCTGTCTTGTCCATGTGCAAGATGCGGTAGTAGACGAAGGCGGTGATCACCAGCACATTGCATACAATCATCGAGCATGCCACTTTGACATGTTCAAAGACGATCGAACCCGACATAGCGGACCTGAAAAACGCGACCGCCTCTGTGACCGTAACAATATTGAGGGCCATTGTTGCTGACAGCGCGAGTTCTTGCGTTTGCGGCCCAGCTTCACACTACGTAAGAACCAGATCGGAAGTGCACTCAAGATTACGTCCGCAATGCAATCCGCTGTCAGCGCCAAACATAAATGCAAGAAAACGTGTCAACGAATGTCTGCTCACTGGTAGTCTGGGTTATGAGGACCTTCCTCGTCATGAGACATGCATGTACAATGCAAAGCTGAAGCCGCATTCCCAACATTGCGACACCCATGGTCCCGAAAAGGGCACCAATGCCGAGGACAAGGAGTCTGGGCGTGCCCTCGGGCTGCAACACGCGTACCATAGAGGTCAAGATGCTTATCCTCGCTGCCCTGGATCCGCCATGGTATTGTTTTTTTGTCACCTTTCGTGTGCCATTGACTCGAACGGCGAACGCACCCCATCAGTATCGGATATGCGAACGAAACGACCCAATTTCCAAGTTTGAAGAAACGGGGGATATTAGCCGATCGCTCCCTCGTCAGATAGATGCGGCGGATTCGACAGTAACCTTACCGTCCGGGACGGGTTGCTCAAGTATCGCAGCAATCAACCAGGTGATATCGGCCACGAGCGCCAAAGTTGCCCAAGCATCGTCCCACCATATGCGGGCTGTATACCATTGACACCAGAGCCTGAACAAAGTGGAGAGTATCGTCACGCTGTGGGAGGTGGCTGAGACACCTATGGAATGTATGGTTCGTCATGAATGTCATTCCTGAACTAGAAGGCGAGCAAATCACCAATTAATACCCAATTCCAGTGGGGGAATATCGTGTCGGGTGGGTGGCGGTTTTCGGTCAATCTTCAGCTCAGTCAAGGCCATCCTTTAGTAGGCACTCGTATTCAGGGAGGGTCCTAGTCTCGAGCCGTTCTGGGAAGGCGCCTAGAGTTTCGGGATTTCCCGCGCGGAAACATCTGCTTCCCGAGTTCACCCGAATTTCCTATAACGGCTCGAGACTAGGAGGGTCCGGGAGCGTTGCCCATACGACATGATGTTGTGTACTTATTCCATACCGGGCCTAAGGCGAACCCTGCAGTCAGCATGGATTTATCGGATATTTACTGCCACCATGAATGAAACTTACCACATTGGACCACAGGGTCCCCATGTGAATCATGTGCAAACATCTGGGAATTGGAGCTTATTCTGCTTGCCCTGGTTTTGCTCTAGCGTTGCCAAACGAGTCGAAAAACTCACCATATCACTGTGGGAAATGCGAAAGAGATAATCCAGTTGCCAGTGGTGAATTTAAATAAGTCTGGAATACAGTACTGACCGAGGGTACTTGTTCTTCAGTATTTTGATGAACACAAAGACGGGTGTGCCAGCGATACCAAAGCATCGCCAAGCCATGAAAGGTTGTTGATAAGGCTAGGGTATAGATTTCGTTGCCGCATCAATTGTCCTAAGTGAGTTAGAGACTTGCCGATATATGTCAGATTCCAGTTGGTTATCACGACATGCAACGGGTGATGGGGGAATGGTGACTCGGAGTTTTTTGAAGCACCGGAGCTGCATCGAGAATAACGTCAATACATTGCGCACTCGTTCACGAGTGGACTCGTCAGGCACTCATCTTGGCGAATGCTACCCAGCGGGGAGCCTGTCCCGTAACTTCGGCATTTACAGTCACATCGACTTCAGCACTTTCTTAAAACATGCAATTCTACTGATTATTTTTGCTCTCCAAAAGACTACAGGGTATCCATAACATATTCTAGGGCCCAGCGAGTTTGAACGAGCACAATCGATGCAGAAATGAGCAAGACAATGATGGCTGCCGGAGTCGATGCGACTGCCGAAGTCACGGGACAGGATCATAGTACTATCCTGCATATGTGTCGTTCTCACTGCAAACCCTAAGTAAAATCGCTCCTGAGGCTCAATTGTGCGGGAGCGACGGTCGTGAATTGGGTTTGTTCAGCGGTTCCACCGACATCTACGTCCGTCTTGTGGCAAAACCGGTATACGAACGTCACGACGACAAGGAGGTTACAGACGACGACGGAAAGTGCTGCCTGGATGATTCAGGTTGACTGAGTGGATTGAACCAACTTGTATGTCCAACTTTTTACCTTAGTGTGAGTAAACAATAGGCTTGTACTAGTAATTGGCTGGAAGAGATAGACAGACTGCGCCACCGAGAGGACGGTGATGCAAATTGAGGAAGAAAACGACGAGACGAGCAGCACGCGCTGGCTCCACGGTATCTTTACACCTTTCAGGAGGAGAACAGGCATGAGCACGAGAAGGACGTCGGCAAGCACATCGGCTGTGGAATTTCATTGGCATCGTCCCAGTGAAGAAAGTGACGAACGTACTGATTAACTGAGAAATCACGACACCATGTGTGAATAAGCATAATCGTGCACCACACTCGTACGATTTCTGAACAAGCATTGCGATCCACATTAAACCAAACGCGACTGCGGTTGCGTATGACATGTGTTGGATGGATACACGAGGGCTTGTGATTCGGATGATCGTAGCTATCATGCTCAAGCGTGCCTCCCTGTTATGGATTCGATTTCGGGGATAGAAATGGTAATGTGGAGAGTCACACACCAGGGTACAGAGGTCAGAGTGAGCATGGATACCCAATTTAGGACGATATCGAGTTTAGAGGGAACCACTGATAATCGATCAGACAACCGGCAATGAGAGTAAGGGGAGAAAAAGCGGACGCACATGGAACTGATCCCTGCGCCCATGCACAGATGAGGCAGCCAACTTCCGTAAGAAGAGCAATTGAAGCCCATGTATCGTCCGAACCAAAGCGGGAAATGTGCCAACGATAAGCTGACCTGAAAATGCCGGATACAATGGCAAAGGCGTGGAAGACGCATGCAACCGCTAAGTGAAGTGGGTGGGAAGCAGACGATTGCCGAGTCATAATGACCAACCTTTGAAATCCAGCGGCCAAGACTGGCCCGGAAAAGGCATGTTTGGGTGAGAACGAGAATATGAGGGAGAAGTGAAGATTTACGAGCCAAGTCTCGAGCGAGCGGGTTTAAATATTGTGAAGGAGAGGGAGACAATCATTGAATCAATTGAATCCAAACGGATGAATCTTTGTCGCGTGATGGTTTGAACACCGTCAGGGAGTCGTCAGGGATGTTGGAACGGGTATGTAACTAAGATTCAGGGATGAGTTGGCCATCCATGAAGTAGGAGCGTGGGATGATCATACTACTTTCAGTGTGACAGGCCGTATCGATCCGAGGTGGTGATGACATGGAGCGATAAGAAAGCAGCTGGAAACCGTTCAATCTTTCACCCCTTGACCCATGATCTGAAGCATCGAGACCGATTTTGGGATGCGCAGTGTGCGAGACCTTGGTCGCTGAGTGTCGAGCACGCGTGGCGGAATGTAAAGGTATGTTCCATGTGTGATCCTACTGATGGAATCAGGAAAATGGTCCCGCTGACCGTCATCCGCGGTTATACCCGAGAGTCAAACCGTTGTTCTCAGCGAGGTGGACTTGCTTCTCGTCCTCCTCGTTGCTGGTGAGGGTCACTCGAGGTCGCCGTTGACGTTGTACGTCATCTCGCCGCCAACATCAGCGCAGCCGATTTGCCCCGTTGATCACGTGACTGATCTGTTTCCCTACTTACCATTTTGGGAAGAGGACTTGGATTTCTCCTAAGTCCGAGCCAAATGGGTTCGATGAAGCAAACAGAGGACAAGTACAACAAGCATTGCTCCGCTTTCCTCCTCTCCTCAATACCACTATGATCCTCGATCGCTCCCATGTCGCCCTCAGCCATCCCTCCCTCAGCACCTCCTTCCATGGCGTACAACATGCTGTATCCTCCCCTGACACACCAGTACATCAGTTCCGAGGAATCAAATACGCCATCGTGCCTGCACGTTTCCGCCAGTCAGTCCTTTGCTCGTCATACCCCCCCGTTGTCGATGCAACCAAATTTGGGTATGCCCTCCTCTTTCACTCTGCCGCACTCCTTCGCCCAACTCCGCTCCTTAGCCCAATCTGCCCCCAGCCAAATCAAAAGAGTCTCGAAGAGGAATTGATCGGTCTGCCAGACACTGATATTCCCAGACAAGTCCTCCCCCAGGACGAGTTCGAATGCTTGAATCTCAACATCACTGCTCCCGCTCATCAGAGCTCATTTTCTCAAGTTCCCGTCATGGTTTGGGTGCATGGGTTAGTACTCCTTTTGCCATGTGTTTCCTTCAACTCATTTCGTCAGGGGTGGCAACCACGGCTGTGGATCTAACTGGGTCTATGACGGTGGCCCACTCGTCGCCACCAGCATTCGCATAGGAAAACCAATCATCCTTGTCACCTTCAAGTACGTCCTCCCGTTTTACGTCTTAATCCATACTCACAGCCACCCTACCTAGCTATCGCTTGGGCTTCTTCGGCTGTGCCGCAAGTCCCAAAATTGCTGAAGATAATCGCGTATCAGGTGACCAGGGTGTTGGAAATTACGGTTCGCTCCATGTCCATCTTGTCTTCTCCAGCTCATCACAATCTCCCAGGCCTACGTGATCAGCGTCGTGCCCTCGAGTGGGTGAATCAACACATCGCCGGCTTCGGTGGTGATCCTTCAAACGTCACAATCTTCGGCTCTGGTTCCGGCGCGGCAGATATCATTGGCCATTTGTATTCCAATCTCAACAAGGCTGAACCCCTCTTTGCCCGTGCCATCATACAGAGCGCCATCATCGAGCACAACGTGCCCGATGTTGCTACCGCAGGTTGGCTCCTCTCCCGAGCGTTGTGTTCGCTTCGCGTGTCCACTCTGGACCAGCTCCGTGATGTTCGCGCAGAAGCACTTGCTGAAATCCACTGCCCCATCCGCGCTGTAGATGACGGCGTCTTCTTCCGCGTTGGTTGGCGTGAATCCCTATTTCCTCCTGCGGAAACTGAAGATGCGGATGCACCTGTTCACCACAGTCTTGCTGCGCTTCGCTTAGGAGTTCGCAAGGGTAAGAGCAAGAGTAGAAGTCCACACCCACACGGACGCACTGCTCCACCGCCTGCCATTTCTGGCCTCCAGCCGATCATCATCGGTGACTCTGCTTGTGATTCTGATCTCTGGAGCACCCAGGCTTCCAGCTGGGCAGCATCTGGTGTCGTCCGCCGCCTTCGCGCTATCTGTCAATCCCTGAACAAGGCTACTGCTCTTCTCAATGCCTATGACATTGCCCCCCATACCACCTATGAGCTCTCTGACCGGGTGCTAGAGCTTGTTGAGGATGCTCGCATCGCTTGGCCTACAGAATGTGTCGCCCAAGCAGCGAAGAAGAGCGGTCGTCAAGTATGGCGTTATGTTTTCGATCAAGAAGATCCAGCTCGCGGCGTTCCTCATCATGCAGCTGACCTTATCTACCTATTCGACAACGTTCCACTGCCTCTTTTGCCAGGCTCCCCGCCCATGTCATTTGAGTCCGATGAACCGCTCTCATCATTGCCCTCTTCCGAGTCATCCAACGGTGATGTCGCCGATATCATTTCTCGCACGCGCAGCTTGCATGATATCGAGATGATGAATGAGGACGAGTTTGATTATGGTCGTCGTTGCACCCGGCCCATTGGAGGGTGGGCTCATCCTGTGGTCGACGAATGGTCTTATGGACGGGTACGCGACGCCATCCAGTCGCGCTGGATCACATTTGCATGGGGAGAACGGCCCTGGGACGATTCACATGCCAAGATCTTCGTTTTTGGCCCGGAGGGCGAGACAGGCGAGCGCTCCGCTGGGGTCTTCGAAGGCAGGCGAAGACGCAAGATCTGGGAAGAGGTACTGCGACCTCTAGGAGCCGCACTCGTCCACAAAGTTGGGCATGAGCTCAGCAATGGACCCGCTGGCTCGCGATGATTGTCTCTTGTCCATCCGCAGATCCCAGCCCGTAAGCCAAAAATCGCATCCGCACGCACTATGCTCCCATTTTTGATTTATCCTGGGTGATGTTGTCATTCATTTTGGGCTTTTCTCTGGCTAGTTCGTTGTCATTGCATTGGTTATTGCCGTCTTACCTCATTACGGCTAATGCCTTCATCATTCATTTATGTTGTCTCTTCTGCTGCATTTCACACATCCATGCTTGGGTCTCTTTCATTCCATATTCCCCTTGTACTATACGATCATGGTTGCATAGATATATATTGCTGCATTTGTATCGAACAATTTCTAAGCTTCTGTTTGTCTAGCTAAAAAAGGTGTCAAATAAGAATCTTACCTTACACTCCCGTTGAGTGCAGTGTGACCCAGCGTGCACAGCTCTGATACTGACGAATCCTACGCACCACGATCAGTGGTCGAATCGAAGTTTCGCCGAAGTTCTATTGAATTTAAGAATTCCATCATTTGCCAAAAGATCTCGTCGAGACCCTGGCTGATGCGCTCGATGAGACATGTCGTCACCGCTTGAATACAGTATCACCGCGCTGCATGCGGGTCGCCGCTCCACTCGCACAGCCAAAGTTCCGAGCAAGTCGATCAGGTGGCCAGACTAGAATTTCAGGCCCATGTGACATGCCGTACCCCTGCACCCAACTCATCGCCGCGGCGACTTTGAAGGTGCATTCCATGCGAAAAGGCATGGCCCGTCTTAATGAACGGAAGAGTGGGTATAGCCTTGGGGAAGTTGCTCTTTTCCAGGACCATCACCAGGGGGGCTGGGCGCGCGTTTCGATCGTTTTGACATGATCATATGGATGAATCCTTGCCCTGGGAGAGTTGCTCTTTTCCGGGAAATAGGGTTTTGTGTAAGCAGGTCGTCCCACTGCCATCATCGAGGAAGCCCTCGAAGTAGAAGTATGCCAGTACGACGACGACGACTTTTGGGGCGCTGGGCGCGCGTTTCAATTGTTTGACGTGATCATATGGATGAAATCATAATCCTGATCCTGATCCTGATGCGGATGCGGGCAGTCCATATTGTACGGCCGGAACAAAAACCGCATCCCTGGTCCCTGGATCCGAGCTCTGAGGTCGGGGGCTGGTGGCCGCAGGGGTGGCCATTGGGATGGTCGTGGCAGGCCCCCAGGCCCCTGGCAGAGCTGAAACGGACAACAGTCCGGACCTGCCGCGTCCTGGAGCATCGGAGCTTCCTTGGAACTTGCGAACCAGTGGCCAGCTGGCAGCGGCGGCGCGCCAACAGTAAATCTCCCACTCCACTGGCAAAATAATTCAGAGGGCCCGGGGACGACGGGGGAGGCGTGTGCCGAGTTGTCAGGGATGATCCAGACCAATCCGGTATTCCTCGCGAATAGGGTTGTGTCGTAGTGTGTCGTTCTGTTGGAACGTTGCAGGGGAGCGGTGTCAACAGGGCCACCACTGATCAGCAAGTTTCAAAGATGCATAGGTAAATTTTACATACGTAATCCGTCGGCTGCAACCAGTTGCCATGATGATGTATGTAGTTCAGGAGCGCGTGCCCCAACGTCATGCATGAAAAAACCGAATCCCGTTGTCATCCGCACGCAAACTCAAAAGATGCAAATGACCGTGTATGCATGACAAATAAGATACAGTTACATTCGTGTTGGGGTTGGGTAGAAACACAAACGAGGAAAATGATATGCCAGCAATACGTAGATATCTAGTGTGACGGGACCTCTCAAAGGCCACCGTTTCCGTGACAGTCAGTGGTGATTCATCCGACGCCTGGACGGATGGTTGCAAAGATGAGCGACGAAAGCGGGGTCTACCCGCGCGAGGGTGTCGCAGATGAATTGTAGGATGAGTCGACCATCGTTAGTGTATGTAGTGAAGTTGAGGGAGAGTGAGTGAGAGTGAGTGGGAGTCGTCCTTCATTAAGCCATGGCTTTAGTGATGGCCTGCACAAGCATGCCCTCGTAGTCGCCACTAGCCTCGTACATGGCAAAGCCGCCGAGGCCGGTCTGCTTGATAAACTGTCCTTTGGCGGCTGCGATCCACATGTCAGCGACCAGGATCACTATGGAGATGGTGACACATACTAAATGACTGGGGGTCGTCATAAGAAACCAGGGTAGTTGTGGATGGGTTGTAAACAAACGGCTAAAGTAAGGGGTCCGTGAGTGGCAGAAAACCATGTGATCGATCAGGGACGTACCGTCTGGCTGCACTCATCAAACATGCGAACCATGCCAGAAGCAGCAGAAGCGTCCTGGGTAAGGAAACCTTGCTCGATCAATCCCCAGAAGTTGTAAATACCCGTGTTGCCGTTGCCAACAGGAGGGTTACCACAGACATCGGCGGAGGTGATAGCTGGGTCCCAAGTGTCACCCATGGGAATGTTGTGCTTGTCAAACGAGGTGAAGAGTTGCAGGGCAGTGTTAGACAACATAGCGGTAGACTTGGCGACATTGAAGCTGTGACCATAAGCTGCGACCCCAAGAACAATTTTCTCGGCAGGGAAGCCGGCTTTGGTCCAGGCAGCAACGGCAGACACGGCCGAGCCTTGTTGTTGGCTGGAGGAAGCGCAGGTGTCATTAAGAGGAGAGTTGGGACCGGTGACACCGCTGAAAGTTCCGTAGACGTCGTAGTTCATAACCTCTAGAATTCGGATGAGTGGATGCAACAAGGTCGAGTGAGTGACACCCACCGGTCCAGTTGAGGACTTTTGCGAATCCTGAGAGATCGGTCATCGGATTGCCGTCGGCACCAACCCAAGGAAGGTCGCTAGCTGCAGCAGAGAGGGTGAGATTGGGGGCAAGCTGACGCATTTCCTGCAAGAAAGAGAGGAAGTTGGCACTGTCTTGGGGGCTGATGGTGTTGCAACCGATGCCCTGCCTGCCAGGGTACTCCCAGCTGGAAGAGGATGAGTAGGGGTCGAGGATTGGAGAGATGGACCTACTCAAAGTCAAGACCGGTGAAATCGTGAGCAAAGGCGAATTGAGCGAGGGAGTTGGCAAAAGTGGTACGATTTTGAGAGGTGGCGACTGAGGATGACCAGTAGATGCTACCGTCCCAGCCACCGACGGTCAGAATGGGTTGTACATTCTATAGACGATTGATAAGCGGCAGACAACTGAGCAAAGGGCAAACGCACGTGGGCCTTGGCAGCGGCGGTGAACTGGTCGACCAAGGTGGGATCACTGACCCCAGCCACTTCGACAGTGCCAGCAGCGGAGGGTTGTGCGCTGGGAGGAAGAGTATACGTAAGAAAGAGACAAATGGATATCATAGGGCCCTTACGTGAAGAAAGCCATGTGGGTGTAGTTTGCCCAGGAGATGTTGGACACCCCGACGTTGGGGTGCCAATCAGCCCACCAAGCCATAGCGATCTTGCCATTGGTGCCGGCACCGGTGTTTCCTGAGGAAGGGTTGGTGGGGGTCGAGACGGACGACGGGGAGGGCGCGGGTGGGGCTGACGATGTCTTGACTATACAAGTGGGAGCGGCGAAAGCGAGCGGGAAGACGGACAAGAGGGAGAGTGCGGTAGCAAGCATGGCTGAAGGAGAGAAAGAAGGATCGTGAGGGGAGAAAAGAATGAGGAGACCTCGCCTTGTCCATCCTTTTGTAGTCGCATATGTGATTGTTCGGCTCCACGTGTAAACAGTTTTAGATTGTGTCGCGACCGGCAAATTTGGAACAAGTCTATTCACGTCGTTTCTTTTCATCACCGTGATTGTATCCAAACCCGTCCTCCATTTTTTAATTAACTTAACACCGCTAGTCTACCACTCGTCACACGTTCGTAACATCGTGCAAAGAAGCATCACCGTGCATCCATCATCGGACTCCGCACCAGCCCTATCCGCGCAGCAAGCCGCCGTGCCTGTCTCGCCTCCACCGTTCTCGAGCGCACCAGCGAAATACTCAGCGCGACGGCCGCAAAGACGGCATTGCACGCAAGGAATTCGTAAAAGTCTGCCCGCTCTCGTGCGGCTATTCGCCCACAGGACTGCCATGCGGGGGTCTCCCCTTGGATCGGCGACGTCTCCGTCTGGTTAGGAGAGCAGTGCATGAGGCGTCGGTTGCCAAACGGCTGGCAGAATGGCTCGTGCAACTAAGCCAAGCGTCAGAGCGTGCATCAAGGGCTGGTTCCGGCAGACTGACCGCATCGGGTGGGCATGGCTCGCAGTCACCAAATGGACGGCATATCGATAGTGGTGTGGTACTGCTGTCGACTTGGGCGAGTACGACGGCGATCTGTAATAGGACCAAGCTGCACGACGTTGTTACATCGTGGTCATTGAGCGGGCTTGGATACTTGCCATAGCCGTATCATCATCGCTGACAACAAAACACCGTGGGAGTATTCACACCTCGACATCAACGACCATGGCACGCCGTGCAGCAGCTGTCGTCGAAGAGTTTGACGACGACACCGACCTCCCCCTTCCATCCCGCGCGCTGCCCATCGACCCCCGTGGCGCTCTCCTCGAAGAGATCGGCACATCAGACGATGAGGACAGCTCTGACGATCTAGACGAAGCAGCGCCGGGCCCTGCATCTCCCTCCCACTCCCAGCTCCGTCCAACCCCTTCCCTGGCTCCCAAACCCCCATCAAATACAGTCACGGACATCACCCCATACAAGAAGTATACACGTCCTCCACTCTTGTGTTCAACCAGTCTCATCACACGAGCAGATGGGCGTGCATATATCCAATATACATTGACGCAAAGCGACCCTATGGCCGAGGCGAACGTAGGGTCGCACGCGAGAAGAGCGTCTGGTGGCCCCTCAGCAAGGACATTGCCGATGCTACCAACCGCTTGGGCCTCGGCACGCTCCACGAAGTCAACAAGTCCCACCCCCGCGACTGGGAGAACCCCGGTCGCGTGCGTGTGCAGTGGAAAAAGGACGGGCGGCTCGTCAACAGCGCTATCAAAACCAGTGCGTTCTCACCTTCTCGTCCCCCTCACGTTTTCAACTTCGCGACGGACAGAGAGGCAGTTGTTGGAAATGATCTCGTTCCAGATACAACGGTTAAAGCCCGACAACATCCCTCGTCCACCGTATACCGTGCTATCGCTCCCCGTTACGCCCGCAGTCCTACCAACCAAAGCGTTGACGTCCAGCAAGGGCAAACAGCCGGCAAAGCCAAAGGGCGGTGGCAACGTGCCGCCTTTATTGCCGCAAAAAGCCAGTCGTCTGCCTGCACCCCCACAACCAGAACCACCGCTAACAAGCCGCGTATCGCCATACTCCCCAGCGCTCGCTACAGGTGTGTTGGTCGAGACCGTCAAAGCGGGTATGAACGCCCAAGATCAGGGGCCGGTCGGACCCGGACTTGGGGGGATGCAGAAAGGCAAACGGAAAGTCGTGAGGGTGAGAGGGTAATTTGGAAGATTACAGAGCGCTGTTGTAGTAGATATCAGAAGGATCTACAAATGTATTTGCAATCCATCACCACTCTCAACGATGTCGATAAGCAAAGAAACGGCGTTCAAGCTCTACCTACTGACCCACATCCGAATGTCGTAACTTGGCGCAAGCCTGAGCCTCCTTCTGATAACCAATCACACAAGTAGCAATGGACCTTCAACGACATCGATCAACGTTTTTTGAGACAGCACTCGGTGTGTTTTCCCTTAGCTCTCTGGTTGGATTGGATGCTCGTATCGTGCTTTCGTGGCCCGGCCCGGCAGGTCTAAAAATCTCGCCTTTGCAAGAGCGCGCAATTTCGGCGCCATGTCACTCAAAGTCCATTCTTATCATCTCCCGTCTTCATTGTCCCGCCTTGCGCACATCATTTTACGCCAACGTTGCGTCTTCGACGTCGGTAGCGTGCTTCGTGTCCACGACAGCTTGACGCAGTAAGTGACGATAACCGAGAAAACAAACGCTGTGCGCGTATGGAAAACGGAATTGCGTCATTTTCGGTAAGAACGCGCCTCGAGAAGTCCAAGATAGAGCAGAGCTAATCCCACCAGTTTGTCTGATAGCTGGCACTGCGTATTGCACCATTTCTAGTGACCAGTGCACCACTTCAGACGTAAAGATAGGCAGGCTACACGCTGCGTGTGCCGCATGGGCCTATAGCACCTCAGGCTGTACTTGAAACGCCTCGTCGGCTAAAACGCATAAAAATCAGAATGCCTATTTTTTGTTATCTCGTTCGCAATGTCGACCCTCAACCGGGCTGAGACCAGCGAGGCAGCCCTTCCTATTTCTTCCAGCGTGTCTACGTCGGGTTCCCAGGTATCCGTGCTCAAGGTCAACCTTGAAGAACAAAGCAATTCGGACCTCGTCGACGAAGAGGAGGAGCAATCTACTGCAAGTTGGCCCAGAGCGCTCTTTGGCAAGCGAACGAATCGTCAAGGAGATCCTGATGCTATTGCGACTAGACGCTCCGTGTTTGACGATCCTCATCTTGCACCATACTATTGGCCAAAGCGAGAGTACGAGAATATTCATCGTTTCGACCCTTCCGCGAGGTGGACTTACCGAGAGGAGAAGGTAAGTGATCTGTGGTCGGGGTTCACAATCGCCACTGTTAATGTCATAAAGGCACTTTTGCGCAAGGTCGACTGGAAAATCATGTTCATTGCCGCCATCGGCTTTTCTGCACTCAACCTGGACCGCAACAACCTCAACCAAGCAAATTCAGCCAGCTTTCTTTCAGACCTACACTTGACTACGGATGGTGACTCGGAACGGTCTCCCACTTTCCTCGATGTGACTGATGAGTCGATGATTACTCCGGACTTAGACTTCAACTTGGGGAACACCATTTTCCGCCTTGCCTTCTTGTGTGCAGAATTGCCGTCTCAGCTGATTTCGAAACGTGTATGTGACTCACATCGTCAACCATTCGTTCACTGATGATACCAGGTTGGACCCGATCGTTGGATACCGACCCAAATATGTCTCTGGAGTGAGTATTCCGCTGACTCCGCCGAATGATATTCAGCAAGTCGTAGGCATCGTTTCTCTGAGTCAATTCTGGCTGACGGGAAGAGCATCTTTCCTCATTTGTCGTGTATTGCTCGGGTGCGATGGCTTGTGCTTTTTGTCCGTTTTCTTATAGTACTCTGACGTCGGATACGACAGACTTCTCCAAGGAGGGTATGGAATCATTTGTGAGAAGAATCGATATGATAATAAAATTTATCTCGCCATCTAGATTCATACCTGACCTGGTTTTATATATGTCTTGTCGGTTCTTCTGAATGCCCTTCTACCCCTGCTAACAATGTGTTTTAGACTTTTACACAAAGACTGAGCTTCCCATTCGCTTGGCCGGATTTTGGATGTCAATGAACTTCTGTGCTATCGTCGCTAGCTTTCTCGCTTATGGTATTCTTCGTCTTGACGGTATTGCTGGAAAAGCGGGATGGCGGTATGTCACACCTATGCTCGCTACAAGAAGTCTAATTCCGTCAATCATATCAACTCACAGGTGGTTATTCATGATAGAGTGAGTGATGAACGGTTCTACAATCATAATCTGCTTAATTGCACCTCAGAGGCTTGGTGACGCTGGCCATAGGCGTGGCCTCCTTTTTCAACATGCCACCGTCTCCCACGCAGACGAAAACATGGTTCCGACCAAAAGGATGGTTCACTGAGCGTGAGGAGGTCATCATAGTGAACAAGGTCCTTCGCGATGACCCGACCAAGGTGAACATTTGCACGTCCATGATGGATGGATGTTAAACATTCATCAGGGTGACATGCACAACCGAGAGGGCCTTACCCCACGACGACTCTGGACTGCCGTCTGCGACTATGATCTGTGGCCCGTGTATATTCTGTCAGTACGAGCGAAACCGTCTATTAGTTCCGACTGACTCGATCCATAGCGGCCTTATGTTCGGAATACCTAACAGCCCACCTTCCACTTACCTGACACTGTTACTTCGACACGCGGGGCAAGTCAATGCTATATGTTGACCTCTGTCTGTCACTGAACTCGTGCTCTAGATTCAATACGTTCAACACGAATCTGCTGACGATACCCTCCCAGGCAATGGGTATTCTCACCATGTTTCTCATCACGTCCATATCAGAATTGGTCAATGAAAGGACCTTCGTGTCGATGATGGAGGATGTATGGGTATTCCCGTTCCTGGTGGCTTTATATGCATTACCATCGAGTCCAAATCCGTGGCTCTTTTTCGTCGGTACTCCTCACCACCTCTCTAAAAGTGTATTGACTAGTTCGCAGGGCTTGCTTACCGGACTCCTCTCTTATCCGTACGTTTCCCTAGATATTTCTTATCACACGTTAGCTGAACGTCCTCGTCTCAGATACACCCATCCTATCCAAGTAGGCCTGTTGACTGCACAGTTTGCGGGGACTAATATCTACTCATAACAGGTCGGATGGTGCTCTAGAAATTCTGGTGCAGTGGCTAGCCGCACCGTCAACGCATCTTTGTACAACATGTACGTCAAGGACTCGATTCTTTTGGGAACATGTGGACTAGCGTTGATTCCCAGGTTCGTGCAAGCGAGCAGCGTTATCGCATCTCAGATATATGTGGCAAGCGACGCGCCGAGATGTACGTTTTCTGCTCTTCTTCGTGACAAATGTATTCCATGGTCGTTTCACTAGACGAACGAGGGAACCGAATCTTGATCGTCATTTGTTGCGTCAACCTATTCTTGTTGTATCCGGGCACGAAAGCGTACTATATCTGGCGTAACCGGCAGCGTGCAAAGATCTGGGACGACATGTCGCCCGAGGCAAGTCTTTGGGCGGTGCCAAAATGGCATGAACTGAATTGATCTCTGGCTGTTTACAGGAGAAAGCGCAGTATCTAAACACCACCAAGGACGTGGGAAATAGGCGGCTTGATTTCCGGTTCGCACATTGAAGCGTTCGTGTTTCAGATTCGAAAAGAACGCCTCGGTGGGGTTAAGGATACTTTGGTTATTTTTGAAATCAATCAACCCTCGGCTTTTGTCGCTGCCCAACGGCACTCAATTTTACAGACTATAATTCGGACAGCTCTGATGTTTATGTGCAAAATACTAACTCCCGCCCGAATGACAATGCATTTCACATACATGTCGTGTGCATGGCGTCGAGCACGCGCGCTAACGTCGCAGTTCGTTCATCACAACGCAGCGGGGATAAATGCGGCCCTAAGCTATTATCGGACCCTGACGTCAGACATCCTATCCAGAAACTCAGTGGGCTTTCAAGCTTGGGTTCTTTCGCTTCTGATTCCTCGCTACAGCAGGTGAGACGCATGCCAGCTGTTCAGGCGTTACTGATTGTATACCGTTCATCCAGTTCATCTCTTCCAGGACATCATTTTGTGGGTCCGAGCATCACAACATGTTCCGCTCCTTCCAGTCTCCAAATCGAACGTCGTCATCCTATAGTCCCAGGGCGCTTAGCAAGAACGTACAGTGGTTGGTGCCATGTCACGTAAAGGCCTTCTTAGCCATTAGAAAGCCTAGTCACAAGGAAAGTGATCTATTTCTGTGCGTAACAGAACGATATATTATTCCAACCGCAGCAATAGGGGTGTTCTTCGACGACAGCGAAGACCCGACACTACTAGTTCATTCAAACTCGGGTACTGCGCCGTTTCAGCTGATCGCTCCAGGTATGAAAAGATAGCTGACATATCCTCCAAGGGCTCATGGGCCCATGGCGACTTTACGTGACGTTCTATATAAATTCATGTTTCAGGTATCGTGAGCAGCGGTAGGCCAGAAAAACATATAATCGGGATGTTTGCACTCTGCTACCTAGCCTTGTGCGATGTCGACTCACAACCTCACCTTTCCCGAAACCAGCAAATCGGAGGCGACTTCTCCCACTTCCTCGAGCATGTATAACTCGTGGTCTCATCCCGAGAAAGTATCTGTCATGAAGGATAATCTTCAAATTGAAGAGCGAAGTTCTTCAGACCTTGTCGACAGAGAGGAAGAAGGACAGTCTATATCCAGCTGGGCAAAGGCACTCTTTGGGAAACGAACGAACACACCCCCTGATCCGGACATTATTGCCACAAGACGTTCGGTGTTTGATGATTCTCATCTTGCGCGGTTCAATTGGCCGAGGCAAGGTTACGAGAATATTCATCGTTTCGATCCTTCGGCGAGATAGACCTACCGAGAGGAGAAAGTAGGTGTCCTTTGGTCGTTGTTTACATTTTACGGTTTGTTGACTGTCATCGAGGCACTCCTGCGCAAGGCTGATTAGAAGGTTATGTTCACGGTCTCTGCTATTCTGTAAACTTCCTTCCAGATTTACACTTGACCACAGATGGTCGAATTCGGGCGCGGTGGCCAGTTGTACCGTCAACGCGTCCGTGTATAGCATGTACGTCAGAGGTCAACTGTCGTCTACCAACGCCTGGACTAAATGTGAAATTCTAGGTTCGTGCAAGCAAGCAGTGCTGTGACATCTCAGATATATGAAGCCAGTGATGCGCCCAGATGTACATCTCTCATAATTTTCAACAGCGAGCGAAGTCAACACTCATGCGCATGTCCTGCCGCGCAGACGAAAGGGGAAGCCAAAATCTGACCATTATTTGTTGTGTCGATGTG
>JBBPMA010000227.1:16946-35313 GCA_038090075.1 Xanthoconium purpureum | reverse complement strand
CTCACACTTCATCGTCCTCGCGCGTAACCATCATTTGTAAGTTTTGGGCGACCCAACCCGTTCCTCAGCTGGGTAAGCCAAAATCGTCTTGATCCAAGGGCATGCTTAACCGGATCGCCCAGGCGATCAACCACCCACTGAAGATGGGTATATCGAGCCCACAAAGGCAATAGTGGATGTTCGTCAAGAACCATATCCATTGCCGAAAGATTTTGAGTGGACTACCCTGGACCTTAATGACCCCAAACAGGTATATGTTATACGGTCTCACTAGACCACCAGGCTCATACGGGTCCCAGATAAAAGAGGTTTATGATTTACTGTCACTGAACTATGTCGAGGATGACGAGGCTGCCTTTCGCTTCAAGTATAGCGCTGAATTCCTTGAATGGTATACTTTCCGCTTTACCACTGCAGAAGACGAAAGTTTAACGCCACCGCAGGGCCCTCAAACCACCGGGTTATCGCAAGGAATGGCACGTTGGCGTTCGAGTCTCTTCGAATAAGAAACTCGTTGCCTTTATCTCTGGTGTCCCGATAACCCTTCGCGTCCGTCGAAAGTAAGCCTTCTCATGTACTCCTAGTTACCTCGACTTTGATCCCATGCAGCGTATTCCGCGCGAGTGAAATCAATTACCTCTGTGTCCACAAAAAATTGCGCTCCAAGCGACTTACACCAGTGCTCATCAAGGAGGTCACCCGACAAGTTAATCTATGTGGCATAGCTCAGGCAATCTACACTGTTGGACTTCTGTTACCCACCCCGGTCGCTACTTGCCGGTGCGTTTCGTTTGTCTTTGTAAAAACACGATCATCTCACGTCTTTGCAGGTACTATCACCGTTTGGTCAACGTACCGAAACTCATCGATATTAAATTCGCTTACGTCCCACGAAACATGACGCTTGCGCGTATGATCCGCATCTACAAAGTAGATTCCAGGACTACGTTGCCTGGTCTGCGCGAGATAGAAGAAAGAGACGTCCCTGAAGTAGCAGATCTATTTGCGCGGTATATGCAGCGTTTCGACATGGTCCCGTTCATGACTGTCGACGAAGTGCGACATCAGTTCCTCAGCGGGAGGGGAGAACTAGACCAACCCTTGGAAAATAACAGACGGCCGAAGCAGGTGGTGTGGACCTACGTTGTCGAGGTGAGTGGTGTTGCACGTCACGACTATGAAGACCATGCCTCAATCTTGTATTCCGGATGTGGGATAGGATCCCGGGACACACCGCGTGACCGACTTTTTCTCATTCTATTCCCTTCCATCGACGGTCATCAACAGCCCCAAGCATGACGTCGTCGAGGCGTGTTACCTATTTTACTATGCAAGCGACGCCGCATTCACACCTGGGGAAGACACCGAGGCAAAACTGAAGTTGCGGCTCGGTCGCCTAATTGGAGATGCGCTGATAGTCGCCACACGAGCTAAGTTCGACGTGTTTAATGCGGTCAGTTTGATGGACAACATGTCCTTCCTCGAGGATCTCAAGGTAAGCTTCGGTAATCACGTTTTGCTCCTCTGTTGGTCTCATATGGATATCAAGTTTGGCGCTGGGGATGGTTTGCTCAACTTTTACCTGTACAACTGGAGGACGGCAGCATTGGCAGGTGCTGACACTGTCGGAGGCGTGGAGCCTGGAAGAGGTGTTGGTGTGGTGATGCTCTAGTCCATAAATGCAAAGTGAACTGATGTACAAGCACAAGTCGAGGATCTTGATACCAGATGTAGGTCGATATTGAAGTCTCGAACATGCCTCTATTCAAATGTAGTGTACCACTTGCTACCCACGCTCGCCAATGCTCAGTCGCTATCGATCTCGATAATATCATCGTCGTCTACACCCCAATCTGGGGTTGGGCTCCGTTGCTTGGTCGACAAGGACGTGCTGCTGGTGCCAGTTGCTCCAAGTGAACGGCCCCGGAAGCTCGGAGGCACGTGCGGCGCCCGAGAACCAAGAGTTTGCCCAGTACCCCATGACTTCTGACTGGCTGGTAATCGCGATGAGGAACCTTCCTTTTCTTTCCCCTTCACTGACATCGCATGAACAGGCCGGCCGTTGAGTATGTTTCCAGTACCGGTGAACGTTGCCTAGGATCGAAACGGACGTCAGTGGATGCAGAGATGTTAAAACACGACACGCACTGAAGCGCTCGGAGGACTGGGAGGGGCCGACTGTTTGGACTCCGGAGGCGTATACGGCACGACATTGAAGCCAAAGAACAGCTTTCCGAAGGGAAGATTCAACGCTGCCGGTACCTTGCCTTCAGATTCCAACATTTCGCTCGTAACAAATTTATGCTTGCTGCAGGAAACACATTAGCAACGTACAGCACCGAACAGAGGCTGAACAAACTCTGTGCGAATGATCTTGCTGCCATCAGCAACGTCCTCTACGCCACGAATACTGATTCCTTTCCCTTTGGTTTTCCGCCCAGCTAAAGTCTCACCCTTTCCCTTGAAGCTTTCCCAGTGGTCACCACCCTTGCTGACAGTGGAAGTTCCACCCGCGACGAATCCACCCGCAAGTGACGACGACGGCCGAGATGACCCGGGTGACGATGAATTAACATCGATCTTGAGTTTTGATGCCATTGTCGAGGGAGGGGGTGGCTTGCGTCGCTCGGGCTCTACATAACCAACGGGGGGAGCGAAATCGACCTCGAGATCGGTGTCAAGAACAGATATTCCTGCCCCTCCTGGTGTGGCTTCCATCACCAGAAACCCGAATACCATTGAGTTGTACGATATCTCAATGATATCTCCTTGCGTGAGCGCGGAGAAGTTACGCAGTGCTTGTTCTAGACTATGCGCGCATTAGTTATGGGCAGGCAAACCATGGTCCGAAACTGGACATACACGGCCTTAGGATCAGAGATCTCGAGGAAATGAACGGTCTGGGGTTGTAGCTTCACGAATTTGCCCTTCGGAAGTTCTGTGCCGGTAATTCGAATAGGATCGCCTTCCTCGAGCCGGAGAGTCTTCATCATCCAGTATGGGAGATGCACGACACCTTCTTCTGCGATGAACTCCAAGACACCCGCGTAGGTTGACGCCGCAGAATTTGCGGGATTGCGGAGCTGGAACATCCATGGTGATTCGAGGTCCAAGCTTGTAAGATGGGCGAGTGCCGAAGGTGGCATGACAACTGGTGGTTGACATCCAGTTAGGGACAAATGAATAGACCCGATCCAGCAGACATACTCTTTCCACCGTAGGATAGGTTCTCTCGCTCCCTGCCAGGAAGCATGGCTACGCTGTAGGCCTTTAGATACTCATCGTATGACCTGGCCGGAGGACGACCAACTCGAGCTCCAAGAGGACCACCAAATCCTCTACGTTGATCCAGGATGAGATCCCAATAATGAACATGTAGACGAGACCTACTGTGCCAGCTGGGCAAACAAGCCCGCTGGACCGCCAAAGCCATCCTCATTGCCAAACTGCAGGCATCTGTCAACAAACTTGTGCATCCTGAGATGTGATACTCACGAAATCCATGGAGGGTTGTGGTTAAAGATCAAGAGTAATTAGTCGAGTTGTGGTGGACCGAGCATACGCAATGCTCCTTTTACGGCAAAGGCCGTGTCCGAATCGAGAAGGGTACAGAAACACGTCGATTAGTAGCTCCACTTCAACCAGTCATCGATAGCCATCCGTCACGTCCGATCTCAGTGTAACAATGGCCTCAAAAGCTGCACCAGCGTCTGCCGCACAGGCTGCACGGACTGGCTCTAATGCAGCATTCAACGACAAGGTAGGTTGCACGAGTCGTCAACTTTTTGAGGCTCAAACGCGTCCGCAGGGCAAGCCCATGGAACTTCGCATGTCCAATATGGTGGCTGCTAAAGGTTCGTTTGAGGTGTTGGCCCGTTCTGACTGGCTGACGATTCCGCACAGCCATCAGTGATGCTGTTCGTACATCACTCGGGCCAAGAGGAATGGACAAGATGGTATCGACTTGCTGATCTATCACCAAGGTGTCTCAAGCATGTTGACTGAAATCGTAGATACAAACTTCTAAAGGCGAGGTGATTATCACGAACGACGGCGCGACCATCTTGCGGAGTATCCAAGCACTACACCCCGCTGCCAAAATGGTGATCCCACGTTCAAGATTTCGAGGCAACGGACTTACTGTCCCTTTAGCTAGTTGACTTGTCTGTTGCTCAAGATGTAGAGGCAGGCGACGGCACAACTTCGGTTGTTGTCCTGGCAGGTAGCCTTCTCGGCGCTGCAGAAAAGCTGCTCCTAAAGGGAATCCACCCAACGATCGTCGCGGAATCTTTTCTCAAGGCATCTGTTAAAGCTGTGGAGTACTTGACTGAGGTATCAATCCCAGTTGACTTGAACGATAAGCCCAACCTACTCCGCGCAGCAAGCACGTCGTTAAACTCCAAGGTCTGTGTCGCCTTTAACAACATGCCAAACATCTCATTTTCTCAAAGATCGTTTCTCAATACTCTTCAACTCTTGCGCCTATCGCTGTTGCTGCTGTCACTCGCCTCGTGACATCCCAATCTTCGAGCGTGGATCTTAGAGACATCAGAGTAGTGAAGAAAGTTGGTGGTACCATCGAAGACACCGAACTTGTGGATGGTGTTGTCTTGAACCAAAATGTCATCGTCTCCGCTGGTGGTCCAACTCGCATGGAGAAAGCCAAGATCGGTATAATTCAATTCCAACTTAGCGCACCAAAACCCGATGTAAGTCTCCCCCACTTCCAGCTCTGTTCTGTACGCCTTATTATTATGTGCGAAACCCAGATGGACAATACTGTCGTCATCAACGACTACCGTCAAATGGACAAAGTTATCAAAGAGGGTCGCCAATACTTGCTCAACATCTGCAAGAAGATCAAAAAGGCGAACTGCAATGTCCTTCTCATCCAAAAGTCCATCCTGCGGGACGCCGTAGATGACACCTCCCTCAGTTTCCTCAAGCGCCTCAACATTCTTGCTGTCAAAGATGTCGAACGTGATGAAATCGACTTCCTCTCGAAGAGCCTGGGATGCAAGCCAATTGCAGACATCGAAGCGTTCACAGAGGACAAGCTCGGATATGCCGATTTAGTTGAAGAGACATCACAAGCTGGAGCAAAGGTTGTCAAAATTACTGGTGTCAAGAACAGGGGTCGCACAGTCAGCATTCTCGCAATGGGTGGCAACAATCTCGTCGTCGAGGAGTGTGAGCGTAGTCTGCACGATGCCCTCTGTGTCGTCCGTTGCATCGTAAAGAAACGGTATGACTACCTTGTTTCTGATCGGATGCCATTTATATTGAAACTATCGTGTCAGAGCACTCATTTGTGGTGGTGGTTCACCTGAAATTCACGTTTCCCGCCTCCTTTCCCAATACGCCCAATCGTTGAAGGGCATGGAGGCGTACTGCTTCCAGGCATATGCGGATGCGTTGGAAGTCATCCCCACCACCCTCGCAGAAAACGCGGGTTTAAATCCCATTGCAATCGTCACCGAACTGCGCAATCGACATGCCCTTGGAGATCGCAACGCGGGCATTAACGTCCGGACGGTGCGTGCCATTTGGCATCAGTGAAGAGTACCATTGATGTTTGATTTCAGGGCTTGATCTCCAACATTCTGGAAGAAGATGTTGTGCAGCCTTTGCTTGTGTCCACCAGTGCGATCGAGTTGGCGACGGAAACAGTCTGTCTGCTGTTAAAGATCGATGACTATGTACAAGCTAGATAGTGAGAGGTACCAACCACTTTTCAGGGTGCTCATGCGGGCAACCGAAACATGAAATCAAATGTGCAGCCGTGAGGGCAATGCAAGCGCAACACTGAGTTGAGCTGCGCTCGAAAGGGACAAAAAAGAAGTGCCAGGACCGTGGATTGAACACGGGACCTCCAGAACTTCAGTCTGTTGCTCTCCCAGCTGAGCTACCCCGGCGATACTGTGATGTCAATTCTGCATCCCAAGATACCTTCTGTCTCAATTTAGATCGATCTACAGCTCAGACCGTCATCTTCGGTGCATTCACAGCAAATCGTTCAGCAAGAATGTCTGGTGCAGGGCCTCGCGAGAACGTCTTCGCCACGCGGATGGCATTAACGAACATGAAGCTTCGTCTCAAGGGTGCTGAGACGGGGCATTCCTTGCTCGCCAAAAAGCGCGACGCCCTCGCAACGCGATTCAGAGCGATCCTCAAGAAAGTGGACGAGGTGGGTCAAACGCAGCATGCACGCACAACCTTTCACGGCTGACCTGGCTGAATCACTCGCAGGCCAAACGGAAGATGGGACGAGTAATGCAACTCGCGTCGTTCTCGATGGCTGAAGTCACGTATGCGACGGGCGATATCGCCTACCTCGTCCAAGAGCAAGCAAAGCTGGCGACGTTCCGTGTCAAAGCGACGCAGGAGAACGTCTCAGGCGTGCTCTTGCCGGCGTTCGAAGTTGATCGTGTTTCGGGCTCAGGTACGATCCTCAACTACCTTGTGGATTTGACAATAGCCCATTCAATCGTTGTTGTCTTTCTTTTTAGATTTCAACCTCACGGGCCTCGGACGTGGGGGACAACAGGTGCTACGGGCAAAGGAAGTTTACGCCAAGGCGATCGAGACGCTCGTCGAACTTGCATCACTCCAGACGGCATTCATGATCCTCGACGAAGTCATTCGAGCCACGAACCGCCGCGTGAACGCTATCGAGCACATCATCATTCCAAAACTCGATAACACGATCAGATATATCTTGAGTGAATTGGATGAGATGGATCGCGAGGAATTCTTCAGGCGAGTTGTGGTTTATAGCACGTCCGACGGATGTGGATGGCTCACTGGTCAATAGATTGAAAAAGGTACAGGGAAATAAGAAGAAGCAAGCAGCAATCGCTGCCGCCGCAAAACAGGCTGCACTAGATGAGGCTGAAAAGAAGCCTGTGAAGTTGGTTAAGACAGATGAGATCACAACAAAGGTGGCTATGGCAGAAAGTGCTGCCATCGAAACGAACGTCGTTGAAGTAGCAGCCGAAGAGGGTGCTGTTGAAGAGGGTACTGTTGAAAAGGGTGCGGCTGAAGGAGGTGCGGTTGAAGATGGTGCAGCAGGAGAGCCGATGGTGGAGGAGGCTACTGTAGACTTACTGAGCACTAAGGACGAGGACGTGATTTTCTGACCCTTTTGTATAATGCCCTGTAATGATTTTATACCTCATACTTTGCAATGTCGCGGGTGTCGACCGAATCTCTGCTTGTTTCACTCAAGTGCTTCGGTAGAACCCGCTCGACATCAGTTGGTCATGGTGCATATCATATGCAGAGCGCCGCATAGATACATGGTAGTTTTATGAAGTACAGTGAGGAAAGTAAAGCGTAGCCAGACAGTTTACTGGGCGAAGGTGAGTGAAAAAAAGCAGTCAAATGAAAGCGACGACATACGTCAACCATCTCCACATCATCTTTTTCGGTCCTCTTTCTGTCCTTGCGGTCCAAGATTGCTCGTCTGTAGTAAAGTTCAGAGCTGAAACCGGTCAAGTACAGATTGACACACCTGTCTTTGTCGAGTTTGATGTTGACGATGACAACCTTTGAAGGATGGATACCAATAGGCACTGCTGCACCATTCGATTTGTCGCGTTGTACACGGTCGACGTAGACAACCCATTTCTTGCGGTATACCTGCGTGATCTTTCCTTCCCGACCCTTGTACTTCCCGCGCACGATTCTTACTTCATCCTCCTTACGGATGGGCAGTGACCGCGTCTAAATGTAAACCAGGTGGTGATAAGATCGGGAAAGTAAAATGGACCCAATGTTCACGTACGTTGTACTTGCCCCGTAGTTCCTTCGAGAGAGGCGAGGACATGATTTTGCGGCGGACGGACGAAGGGGCACTGAAGTGTGCCTTGCGGGCCTTGCGTCGTGAGGAGGAAACGTCTGTAATTGATGATGAGCATCATGCTGGGTCGCCTCCACAAGTGACCCGTCGATCCATCCAAGCTATATCCCCGCCATCCAATGTAATCATCCAACAACGAAGTACCGAAAGTACATGGACGTGAGGACAGCATAGACTGAAAGCAAACTAACCAGGGTTGTACTTCATCTTGGTCTTGAGGACGTCGGTGACAGTGTCGGCGGGCTGGTAGTGTGGATGTGGAGGAGTTGTTTGGTCCAAAGTTTGTACCTCGGAGTTTGCCGAGCCACGCAAATGCTCCCACTAAGCCATCATATTAAGCAGACATGTCTACCGACAAGGTACGCCCGACCAAACTAAAGTTTAAAGGCGAAAAGACAAAGAAGAAACGGAAGCGAGACAACGATGAAGACAGCTCCAGCAAGCAGCGGCGCGTCGAGGAGGAGGAGGCTCCCGACGCCTGGGTCCTGCCGGAATCTCCAGCAGAAATACGCGGTCCTACGTTCCTCGTGCACCCCTCGGATCCCTCTCCTATCTCCGTGAATTTCGACTCAACACGAAACAGGATTATCTTGCACCCCCTTGACAAAGAGGGTACTTCCGAATCACCCACGTTGCTCGATCGCGAGCCCACCGAGGTTGCACAGGTATGGGTCACGACGCGTGTTGCGGGCTCCCCCACCATCAATCTCCGAACGGGCACTGGGGAGGGGAAGTTTTTATCCTGTGACAAGCATGGGATTGTCTCGGCAAACAGGGAAGCCCGAGGTCCAGAAGAGGAGTGGACCCCGGTGGTTTTGTCTGACGGAATGGTCGCGTTCATGAACGTGTACGAAAACTATCTCAGCGTGGACGAGGTTGCAGGAGGGGCTCTACAGTTGCGGGGAGATTCTGAAGAAGTTGGCTTCAGAGAACGCTTTTGGGTAAAAATCCAAAGCAAATACAAGAAAGAAGTCCACGAGGAGAAGAAAAAACGGGAAGCCGGGTCGGAGATGACCGTCATCGATGAGGCGAGTGTCAAGTGAGTATTTCTTCGGTGATTTTTCCCGAGAGAATATCAAAACGTGCTTGTATCTAGTCGTCTGCATCAGGCATGGGGCGCAGGACGGTCCATCACGTCGAAAGGAGATAAGAAAGATGTGAGCCTGGTTATATTTATGCACCAGTCGAAAGGTGACACCATCCCACAGTTGAAACGTGCTCAGAAAGAAGGTCGCTTGGCTGAGGCACTGCTAGATCGTAGATCAAAGCTTAAGAGGTATGACCTTCATCATCCAATGAACTGTTAGCTTAAACCGTTTACAGTGATCGGTTCTGTTGAACTGTATATGTTTTATCAGTGCATGTACACCCTATTCTGTTTCGTGTATCATATCGATGGAACTCGTGCCTTCCGGATTGAAGAGCGTGCAATTTTTGTAATCCTTGAACCCAGAGAGGAAATCCTTGATGATGGGCAAACAAACCTTCTGGCAGTTAAAAGGAGTTCAACTTCCAGTCTTTTCTCGCCAGACAAGAAATATGTCGACCACCAAAGCTTCTCCCACTGTCCCTATGCCAGTGTACAATATCCACACGGTCCGCGTGTTATTTCGCGAAGCCCAAATGTCTGATCGAGACTTTCGTGTCTTCACAGTACGTTTTAATTTCAGTTAGTAACATTAAACACATCTGTTGATTTTTGCTGGTTGTAGACAACCATTAAGCATAACGCATCAAAATGTCTGGACAACTCAGGCTTCGTTTCTATTGAAGAGCAGGATCCTACTGCTTTTCGACGCTTCCTTGACGAGGTTGGTGATCAACCCTGATTCCCGGATGCACCTCATGGAAATTCACGTTCAAGGTCAAAAGATCTGATCCATCCATTGCTCCGAGATACCCGTACTTGTGGCCTGTGCTGGCTTACCTTGAGTTATACCTCCGTGGCAGGCGGTACCGTTCGCATCTTTTCCGTGACACACATGGTGCGACAAACCGGCTCACCCGGCGCAATGCTACGTCCCACGTACCCATCTGGGTGAGGTTTGCTCGCTCGGTGTGTTCTTTGTCTGGTTGTAGAGGAGGGTATAGCTGATCTTGCTATATAGGAGAAGACTGGACGACCTCTCCGAGAAATCGAAGGAATGCGGTCTAACAAGCTGGTAAGCTTCCAAACGTATACTACATGTCTGTTTGTTAATGATCCATAGCCATCGCATGCGTGGTATGTCACCCATCAGAGAACATACCGCCAGCGGCCCACGCGGGAAATCCGCTGCAAGAGAGAGCCTGCGATATCGGATTCAGAGGCTGCTGAAAGTATCACATCCTCAGTCCTCGCCGTCGACAATAGTCCTGCTGACCCCCCCAACGGTGTTTCCCATGTCGGGCCGTCCAGCGGATTAACCCCTCCCGTCAAATCTTTTTGGCAGTCAGTTGGCTCGTCAGTTGGGGCTGTCTGTGCCCACTTTGTCGTCGGGTAATTGTTCAAGTTGTGAGTCTGTATGGATGCTTGTCGTTCTGAAGTCCGAGGTTGTCCCCCATGGTTGTTTTTTTTTTCCTTCGTGTCGAAATCAGTATCGCAAATGGATCGCAAACCTTTGTACTTTTCCATCTGTTTGTTCTGTTGTTTGCCAAAGCCCTCGATTACTAACCTAGTAACAAAAAACGCTACTCATGGTTCCGTTGTAAAGTAGTCTTACCATGCCCACTAGATTTGACCAACTTTTGCCCACATATGGATAGCCATCGTTCAGATGGGACTGGTTGCAGCTACGCCTGCGGCCCAGCTGAGGTCTAGCGTGACTTTGTGCGCCAGGCAAATGTACCGAGACGCCCAGGCCTCGAGTCAGGTAAGGTCAGGTACTAGCTCCGGGAGCATTTTGAAAATGCCAGAACCGTGCTTCCTCAGTCGACTACAGCACGATTCAGATCGCACGCAATCCATTGGTTCCGTCGTTACCAAGTGCGTGATCTCCATTGGTTTAATATTCAACCCTCGGCCTCAGGGGCTGACGTGTTCCTGACTATCGCCACTAGACACTTGCATCGTGTTTTACGTGCGATTACATCGCTCCCATCGAGACAGTCCAAACGTCGACAGGGCCCATCCTCGCACGCAAGACCGATTTTTTTTAAATCGGGACATTGTCCACGTCAGACGGAGTCGCTGTTGCCTGTAGAAGGTAGACTTTTATCCTATTCCAAGCGGTAGATTGCCTTAGAAAAGAGGCAAGCTCCAGGCTTGGAAGCGGAGTACACTCTGGAAAACTTTTCCCGACGGAATGATTGCTTTTATGCACGTGTTTGAAAACTATCTCATCTGGGCGAAGCTGCACGGCGTGTTCTACAATTGCAGGGCGATCCTCAGGAAATTCGCGTCGGGGGACACTTCCTGTGAGGAATCCAAAAGCAACTTGAAGTACGAGAACGAAATCCGTGAAGAGGCTCAGATGCAAGGGAGGTTGGGTTGGAGGATGGCCACCATTTATGCGAGTGTCAAGTAAGTCTGTTTTTAGTGTCTTTCCGGAGGGAATATAAAAACGTGTATCTTAGCCGATAGACTACATCATGAGGCGCGGGCCGTAAGATTGTTCGTCACGCCGAAATAACACAAGAGAAAGTGTGGCCGGATGTATCTATAGATCGACCATATTCGAGGGGTATGTTCTCCGTTGCTGAACGAGTTTGCTTAATCAGTTTGTAGTGGTCCATTCTACTAAACTATAAAAGCTCTTATCTGTGCATGCGCACCGTAGTGCGCATCGTGATCGTATCGATGGAACTCGTGCCCTGGTTGACAAGCGGGTTTTATCAAGCAATTTTTGCAGTCGCGAACCCAGACAGGAAGTCCTCGATGATGAACAAACAAACATTCTGGCAGTTAAAAGGATGTTCGCTCTCCAATTTCGATGATCCCTTCCCAGTAAGAGTATGATGACCACGGAAGCCCGTGTCCGAGTCGAGAAAGTCGAAATGCCCGGCATCGTTTTTCATCGTGTCCAGACTCTTCTCGACGAGACGCGTATGTCTCCAATAGACTTTACTGACTTCTCGGTACGTTCCTGAATACACAACCCTTGACGTCAAATGCATCTTTCCTGTTTTCTGGTTGTAGAGGACCGTCAGGTCTAAAGCGAAAGAATATCTGGATGTCTCAGGTTTTGTCCCTGTCGAACACCAAGACCCCGCTGCGCTCCGACGCTTTCTTGACGAGGTTGGTGATCAGCCCTCATTCCCAGTTACACACCATTGTGACTCAAGTTCAAGGTCAAACAGTCCTATCCTACGCTCGCAAAGAGGTACCCATACTTGTGGCCCGTGCTGGCCTACCTTGAGTTATACCTTTTTGGGAGACGTAAAGAGCTTTCTCGCGACCCTTCATACGATCCAACACAACCGTTCGCCCGGACAACTAGGGCCGCTCGCCCTGGAACAGTATCTGATATCCCCATTTATGTTCGGTTCGCCCTTTCAGTGAGTTCCATGTCGGGTCGCAGAGAATGTAATTGAAGTGGTTGTGTAGGAGAAAACTGGGCGATCTCTCAAAGAAGTCTCCGGCGAATTGGTAAGGTTCCAGTTGTATATAGTTGCACATCTATTCATGAACGGCACCAAAGCGCCGCGCGCATTACAGCCGAGTAACATACCCAGAGGACGAACACATCACACGGCCGGACCACAGCAGCTTCTACAGCGATTTTATGGTTGCTGCCCGGTATCTCACGCAGTCGCTTAGTTCCTGGGTTGAGAGCATCTTTGCTTATCTTGTCGACGGTTGATTGTTTGGGGGATGAACATGTGCGAGGGGAACCGATATAAAGTCCCTCCCTCTCTGATTTTTCTTTCTTTCTTTCTTGTTCTTTCTGTTGAAACTTGAAAGTAATACCGCGAATCTGTAGTTGCCAGTTATTATGTGTTTGCCAAAGGCCTTTCATTGCTAACAAAACCAAACAAGTACGCCAATTGCCTTCGTGTAAACACACCGCATTCCAAGCCCTTTTGTCTCCCGTATGGATAACCACCGCACGGATGAAACTGTGATTGCAGCCAGGCCAGAAATATCGCCCCTTGTCGGCAGCCTATCGACTACCAACCTTGCACTTCTTTCACTCGCAATAGCCTTATTCCTCCTCGTTGGTCTGTTTCATCGAGTATGTTTGATTGTGCGCGCGGCTGACTCGAGCATAGTCGTATCATATACTCGCGGAAAAACGAAGTCGAGAGGCAATGCTCTCCTGTTAGTCGGGCCTCCGGACTCGGGCAAAACTGCCATATTGTCGAATGTCAGTTCGTCGCGTGACTGCAGAGTTGTACATTTTTGACGGTGGAAAAGATCAGTTGGCATACAATCAAACATTGCCGTCGCACACGTCGCTGCAGGCAAATTCTGTCTACATGACGCTGTCACCCACCAAAACGTTGCGGGTGATCGATGTTCCTGGACACCCTCGGATCAGGGACCAGTTTCGGGAGCATCTCAAGGATGCCAAGGCAATCGCATTTGTAGTCGACTGCAGCACTATTTCACGCAACGGTTCTGTCGTCGCCGAGTACGCTTTTTGTTGCTGCTGTATTCAGGGGCTGACACGTTACTGACTGCCATATCAGACACTTGCATTATGTGTTGCGTGCGATCACGTCGCTCCCGCCCACGGAGTCTACGCCGACCTTACTCATTCTCGCACACAAGACAGATCTTCTCAAGGTAGGTGCTTCTTCTAATTCAGCAAGCGAGGTCGCTATTACGCGAGTCCGCACTATTCTCGAGCGCGAACTTGAGAAGAGGAGGGCCTCGCAGTCAGGGGGCGTTGGGGTGGAAAGTCTTGGCGCAGAAGGCGAGGGAACGGAAATGGGCGGCCTGGAACGCAGTGGTGCTGC
Organism: Xanthoconium purpureum; assembly: GCA_038090075.1. Classification (NCBI taxonomy): domain Eukaryota; kingdom Fungi; phylum Basidiomycota; class Agaricomycetes; order Boletales; family Boletaceae; genus Xanthoconium; species Xanthoconium purpureum. The sequence goes on along the minus strand of JBBPMA010000227.1, from coordinate 21,572 downwards.
GGGTGGCGCATTCAAATTTGATGAATGGGAAGGCGGGGATGTTGAATTCCTCTCGACCTGGGTGAAAGTTGGAGAGGTCAAGGAGGAGAAGGACGGGCTGGACGGCTTGAAGGACTGGCTGAGCCAGCTCTCAAAGTGATAAACACGACCAAATACGACTACCGTATAAATGACTGCGATATTTGTTTTGTTACCATTTCAACGCAACCATTTAGACAGTGCCCGTTCGATCCGGTTTCCAGGAAGTACGTGGCGATTCGGTAATGCGGAGAGGAAGATGGGTTGGGATTATGAGCACACGCACTTTTTTCGTAGTGCAGTGGGCGTCAGACCCTTCCTACATGCCCAGATTGTGCGTAGTAGTTGGCAATGAAAAGAGTGACATGTGACATTTGTGACAAATACGTGTCATGTCACGCTTAGCAAGGGCGATTTCCGCCAAGTTTAGTTTTGACATCCCATTCTTCGACGACCACCATGTTCATCATCAACTGGTTCTGGGACGTCCTCGCGCAGCTCGGTACGTCCTTCATTCCTGTGGCTACCCCCACTCAGACCATTTCTCCCATCCAGGACTATTGCACAAGAACGCTAAAATCCTCTTCCTTGGTCTGGATAATGCTGGAAAGACTGTCTGTAGCCAGCGCTCGTGTCCAGCTCACAATAAATCTAACATTCTGCTTACAGACCCTCTTGCATATGCTCAAGAATGACAGACTAGCTACTCTGCAGCCCACACTCCACCCCAGTAAGCGCCGTGTCCGCTTGTATCCCCTTGGGGTCTGATGTGTTCCTGCTAGCTTCCGAGGAACTAGCCATTGGCAACGTCAAGTTCACTACTTATGATCTCGGAGGACACCAGCAGGGTGCGCAGTCCTTTCCACTTTCCTGTCTGTTTGGCATCTCAAGACTAACCTCCACGTAGCTCGCCGCCTCTGGCGTGACTACTTCCCCGAGGTCGACGGTATCGTCTTCTTGGTCGACTCAGCCGATTACGAACGCTTCGCCGAGTCAAAGGCCGAGCTCGACGCGTTGCTCTCCATCGAGGAACTCGCCAAGGTTCCCTTCCTCGTCCTCGGAAACAAGATTGACGCACTCGGCGCTGTGAGCGAGGAAGAACTTAGACATCACCTTGGACTCTACCAAACGACTGGCAAGGTTGGTTTTCCTCTCGTGCATCTCGTGGAGTAAGTCGGTATTAAATTCTTGCGTTAGGGCAAGGTGCCGCTGAACGACATCCGTCCGATCGAATTGTTCATGTGTTCGGTCGTTCAAAGGCAAGGTTACGGCGAAGGTGCGTCCCCTCGATACCTACCCAGTTCTCTCCGTTAACGCGATCCGAATTAGGCTTCCGGTGGATTTCTCAATACGTACGTCTCGCTTCCTGCTTTCTCGGACGCACTGCTCACATGTTTGGCAGATATAATGGTACTTTGTTGGAGAGGAGTTTGAGAGTCACCCTTAATACTACGTTACCTCCCCATGTTCTCGTTATAACACTTTCCTCCAGAGACATGCAGCACTCCTGTCCAATCCATACTTTGGTTCTACTGGACTGTCTCCCCCCGAACATGTAACTCCTAGATTCCTATTTATAACAGGCTGGCGTCACTATGAATCATCCTCGAAGCATATAAGCATGTGCAAGAACCAAGTGATGGATAGGAAGCGGTGCAGCTTCCATTGGTTATCGCATCATCCCCCGAACATAACCTTTCATGGTGCTCCCAAGCACCCATGCATGTCCTGCGACATAAAGCAAGCTTCTCAGCCACAGACCAAAGAACACGTCTTCTCCCAAGAACTCGAGCTTGTACGCTTCGGCGAGCCAAATAGCCTGCACGCCAGCCCAGACAACGACGCTCCACCACGAGAATCGGACACGTGGTGCCAGAAGGGGAAGGAAGAGTGTGTACCATAAAAAGTATTGCGAGGTGCACACCCGGTTGAACAACACAAAGGTAAACGTCTGCACAAACCACGCGAACGGGAGGTCTTGGGTGCGTCGGCTGAGCAAAAGGCCCGTCCCGAGGGACAGGGTGAGCTGCGGGACAAGGCTCGTGAGCGGCGAACGCAGCAGCCGTCGCATGAGCGAGAGAGCGTGGTCGTCGAGCATGTCAGATTGACCAGGGTAGGTCAGATACGTGAGGTAAAAGTAGGGCGAAAAGTTGTGCCGATGGTCGAGGCGGTCCGCATGGTACAGATACGCTTCGTACAAGAACGGGTGTCCCCATCTGCAACAACCACGCCCCTCGGCGGTGAGCGGCGAATTCTCAATTGCAAAAGAAAAGGAAGACGTACATGGCGTAGCAGGAAGCCCCAAGGAGAAAGAACGTGCCCGCGCTGAGGATCCCGAAACGAAGCGTCCGTATGCAGACGAGTGACTTGGCAAAGGTGAAACCCCAGCCGAACGTCGGTCGTGATTGGGCTGCGATGACAGTCACACAGCTTACGCCGTAGATGACTGGATAGATTTTCCAGTGAGTGCTGATGCCCAGCATCACCGCGGCCGCGTCCCACCGGCGGTGGAGCGCGTAGTATAGTGTGAGGAGGACAAGGGTGCAGAGGATGGATTCGGAGGAACCGCGCGTGGAGATGCTGAATACGAGTGGGTTCAGGAGGTGTGTTGCTGCAAGAAAAGTAGCCCATGCTTTCGCATCGATAATGGATGAGTTTTCTGCATCCCCGCTTTGACGTTGCGACTTCGCGTCACTGCATCGTATTGGGCGCGAGATGATCGAGGTCACAAGCAACCGATATATGAGTACCCCGTTGACGAGGTCGCAAGCCGCAAAAAGATATTTTCCAAAAGACGCGTGAATGAGCTCGTTTGGGAGCAAAAAGATTGCCAGCAAAGGCGTATAACGGTAGGTCTCCCGGTTGTACGGGCTAGAGAGGTACGGCGTGCTCGTCACCAACACCAACCATGAAGACAGAGACGACTCACTTGCCGACGTTCAAGCTAAACTTTCTCGTCAACGGGCCGAGAGCGACATTCTCTCTGCTTGGATGGAATAGGAATCGCGCGGCGTCACTGAAGACGCGGTAGTCGACGTCCGTATACTTCACGACGGAGTGGGCATCGTGCCACTCGCTGTAGAGAATGAGGCAGATTCTCAGGAATGCGGATGCAACCAGCAGCGTCCAGAATGGAGGTACGTGTTTCTGCCAGTTGTGGAAGCCCCAGTACTGGCTCATCCTCGTGGCACGCCTGGTAGGTCAACTCGCTGAGATTAAGCTTTAACGTTTCTTAGTCCGCTCTACTCCAACTTTTTTTGCAGGTCACAGTTATAGTGCAGGTAGCTTAGGCCACAATCGAGCATCAGGTACATGTACTTAGTTAAGATACATGCAGCGGTCATAATTTCCTCCCTGATTGGCACCCCACCAGGCGGGGAAAAGGTGAGAAGTGCCTGCTGCCCCTTGGACAGCAAAGGACAGGATGAATACCATGACTTGAGTCCCACCGTCGAGGGCTGTCAAATGGCTCATGAGTGGCGATGTACAATGAAATACTGAAGAACATACCAGCACCGACAATGTAGTTGTATTTCTGGAACCAGCGAGGGTAACGGGTTCTGATCCACCATTGGGAGGCGAACGCGATCAAGAAGTAAGACAGGATGGAGGAGTTGATGCCCACACAGAGCCAACCGATCCACGCGCTACATGAAGCAACATAAGGAGGTGAAATTACCGTGCGGGAATAGAGGGCATACCAGATGATAGGTGTGTATAGATAGTCGGCACGGAGTTTGGGCCAATAGCGGTGGATCAGCCAGAATGGTACCGGCGCAGCGAGCCCAACTACATAGGCCCACGTTACCCATTGGTACCTCTTACCGGCAGCGAACAACTGGTGAGCGAGACCACCCCATGCAATGGCCTGGGAGTTGTATTGCTGAGGTTGCTGACCGGACCAGATATTCGTTCCTTGAACAGAAAGCAGGATATCCCGCTGGTTGTCGATGATAGAGTTCATCAAAACTAGAAGTAATCATAAGAATTTGCAGGATGAGGGGCCACACTGTCTTACAGTAATTCAAGATGGCCCCGAGAAGAGTACCCATGACCTGGGCGGTGAAAGAAGCACGAGGAGGGAGTTTGGCATCTGCCATGGTACATCAATGTTTGTTATTGGCAGCATTCCCCGAAAGACCTACACTGGCCGATTTTAAGGTCACGAAGCAACAGAGAAGCTTGCGAAACGGTGTCTGAAAAGAAGGCTGACAGTTAACCCACGTCTCGTAAGTAAACGGAAGTGAACTGACTGTAACTATACAGAACAAAGTACATGTTGGCCATCGGCTTGCCAGGATGCAAGTATCCTGCAATCATCTGTACGAATGTTTCTGTTTACAACCTTAGCTGGATGAGTGGCATTGATCGAAGCGGGAGACTCACGAGTCGAGAGAGCGATGCCCGTAATGGCGGACAATGCTCCCAGAAAGAGGATGCATACCACTGCCAAGAGCACGGCTATGGCGAAGCCCCACCATGGCAGGGTTGAGTTGGTCTTGTATATGACCACTAGAGCCACCACAAACGATACCACAAAGGTGGCGTAATACCAGCTATTCGGGGCATCAGGGTACTAGAATGCAGAATGGATCGACGTTTGTTATT
>JBBPMA010000227.1:0-16847 GCA_038090075.1 Xanthoconium purpureum | reverse complement strand
TGGCAGGGTTGAGTTGGTCTTGTATATGACCACTAGAGCCACCACAAACGATACCACAAAGGTGGCGTAATACCAGCTATTCGGGGCATCAGGGTACTAGAATGCAGAATGGATCGACGTTTGTTATTGGAATCACCGATGGCCTAAAGCTCACCTTGAGCATCTGAGCGTAGTGAGGATCAATATCTTCGTCCCCCTTGGGCTGCTCCCGTATGCCATCGTCGTTCCAGAACTTCCAGTTGACGTTTCTCCACATAAATTCTTGCCACTGCTTGCGAAGTTTGGTGGGTGACAGCCAGCCCCAGGCATCGTGTAGGTCATTGCGATTCCAGAGGAGTAAGTGGGTAAAGGTAGCTGCTAGACCCAAGTTTGTGGCAAGTAAATATACGACCCAGGTTCCGGCGTAGTGCGGTAATCCCTGCTCCGCGAGGAGAGCGGGATCAACTTCATAGTTCGAATTCAAGATCAACAACTGGTCATAAACAGTGCCGTTCTCATAGAACAAGAGTTGTGAGAGCTACAAGTTACAATCAGTGAGATGTCCAGTGACAATATACCTGCACGTACGAAGGGGAAGTTCTGCGATTTCCATATGTTGTTATAGAAGACAGAGACGAAAACCACCCTACCAGAAGCACATCAGACAGGTCGGTAGAGTATTTATGGCACACGCACATGCATAATATGTTCCCGATGAACATGGAAAGCTAGTGATGTGTTAGCCACAATAATTGGTTACGTGGTCTGCGGTCAACCTACTTGGGCCTTCAAGGGAATTGTGAAAGGGTTAAAACCGCCCGCAATGTACTACAATCTTGGACATCAGCTATGCTACTAGGGCGTCAGTCGGTGAAAACTGACCTGCCAGTCGAAGCAAAAGGAGAGGAGACCAAGCCCTTCATTGCCATTACTCCCGCCAAATACTCGAGAGACGGCCGCGTTGTTTGGTGCAGCAAGACAGAAGATCGACAAACCAGTGAGAAGGGGGAATATCCACTCCGGGAAAAGTTCCCAAATAAAGATGCTGAATTCTGAATTAAGCCACCGACTGAAAGAGATAAAGCGGGACCTACACTCCGAAGACTAGATAAAATACCCTGAGTCTACGGCGGGCAGTCGGACCATCACGGTATAATGCATCAAACATGGAGATGAGCGGAAGTACACCGGGATAGAGCATCTTGGAGGGATATAAAAGAATCGCTTGTCCATCACAGTGCATCAGAAGACATACGATTTACACAGCCAAGATGAACTCACGTCTCAGCACGCCACCAATGCCATAACCAAGGAGCTGACTGGAAAACAACAAGAAGATGGAAGCTGCGGCGTTGGGTGTGATGTTATAATACAGGCGCTGGACGGCAAGGACTTCCGTCGCAAGCGCCGAGTTTGCTGCTGCGCTAGCCATGATAATGATGAACGCATGCTCCTTTTTGTTAAAAGGATGCTGGACAGGGGTGAGATGGATGGGGGGTGGGTGTGACTGAAGCTTACTGGGTTCAAATAACGGAATAAGCTATGGCGGGGGATGAACGTCTCCATCGCAACTCCGAGAACGTAGGAGATGATGGCGAGGAACATCAAGGACACCCCAACAGTTTGCTGGTGATAACGAGATAAGAGAGTGGAATCCTGAAGAGACCACGTCGAAACTCACCGGTTTGAAGTAATAAATCTCAGCTGTTTTGCATAATAAGCAGAAGAAAAGCTACAGGGGAAATGAACGTACCCAAAGAACCACCAAAGGCAGAGAGACCCAGCCCGAGGAAGAAGGCACGGAAAGTCCACGGGTTGAGAGAGGGGTCATCATCGATAGAAATGACGTGCGTTGCAATCTCACGTTCGCTGTGGAGAACAATATCCGAGGCATCATCGGTGGGAGGGGACGTAGTTTCAATGTCACCCTTTGTATAGTACGCCTTCTCGTCCCTTTCCAAGGACTTTTCGTCGCTGATGCTGTGCAGCACGTCCGTAACTGTGGTGGATGGATGGATGTCGGGACCTCGACTGTCCATGAGTGGAGACATTAGGTACGGGGTACGGGTACCGTGAGGTAGCGATTAAAGACACGGTCAGTTTAAGTATGGTGCAGGCAGGAGGAGTCCCAAGCAATGGGCAGATAAAATGACATATATATTGACGCGGGTGACGGCATCCGTGTGGACCGAATTGACTGACCTTGTGCAATCAAGACTAGATGCCTACCAAAGGGGGAAATGGCAAGATGAGCATGGCGATAGCCGTGGCGTTGCTGTGTTTCGCCAGTATGGCGACATCTGGATGACTTGAAGCAGGTGCCTCAGATCCACGTAGCTACGTGGCAATAATGATGGCTATCATCGGTAGATCTGAACGTTCCATCTTGTCTGGTGAGCATGTAATATTGCGTTAGTATGGGTGCGGACCTGCGTCACGACATTCTTTCGACCGCGAGTCCACATGGTACGAGGAATGGCAGTATCAGAAGAGCCGGAACAAGCATTGGTTCTCCATTAAAATGCTCCGAGCAACGTGGAACAGGACTTCTGATACCCGTGACCGACGGTTCTGAAACTTGTTTTGCCGTTGATGCGAACGCCTCAAACAGTTACGGCGACGTGTATTCCACCGTACACATGATAGAGCCGTTTGCAGAGTCTTGACCAGCTTGACTGTTAGACGGAGTGTATATGAGCTCCGTCCAGCCACCCAGTGGATGGTCGGGAGCGAACCGACTGTATATATCCAGCTCTCTTCCGCAGGTCAACCACTCAGTCTCGGTCAACGATACATATCTTCCAATGGGTGATATAAACGAACGTCTGCTTGTTCAAATCGGCTCGTACAACACGAATCTCCAGGCTGGTGCAGGGCTGCCTCAGGATCTCGTCGACTGGCTTGCTCCCACGTTTCAGGTTTCTTCTTTCCTCTCCAAGGAGCAGAGAGCACCAGACATCGTCGCCATTGGGTTCCAAGAACTACTCCCCCTACACCTTGGACGTACGTCTTCCAGCGTGTATACAAGAATAACGGGTCTGACCAACGTGCAGTCGCTGGACGCTCAAATTCAGTCATAAACGAGAGGGATGTGCACATACGCACTCAAATAGAAGCGCATGCCCCCAACAAGGAGTCTTATTCCCTCGTCGCCAAAGTCGTCAACGTCGGCGTCGCATTGCTCGTGTATGCCCGGGATGACACAATTGCTCGCCATGTATCCGACGTGCAGACACAGTGGACTGGTACTGGGCCCGCATATATGGGTAACAAGGGTGCTGTAGGCATAAGATTCCGCGTCGCCGACCGTGGATCGGAAGCTGGCGAGGTCTTCACGTCAGTACCTTCGCCCATCGTGTTCCCGGGCTCACAGCTTTTCGCAGTTTTGTCTGTGCCCATCTCACGGCCCACGAGAGATACCTCAAACGTAGGATAGCAGACTATCACCACATCGTCCGGACACTTCTCTTCCCAGGGTCGCCTTCGTTCCCCAATGAATCACTTACGACCATGTATGCTACCTCTCACCTCTTTTTCCTCGGCGACCTCAATTTTCGTGTCTCGATACCCCCTTCACACCCCCTCCATACGGCATCTCGTGGAGGAGAGGTACTGTCCATGCTTACCGATGAGAAAACACGAGAAACCCTGAAAGAGTATGACCAACTCGTCAAAGAGCGTCGCAACGGACGCGTGTTCATTGCCTTACGAGAAGGCCCATTCTGGATGTTCAAATGCACATACAAATACGTGCTCGGTGAAATCGACCAGTACAAGTACGCGGGTCCCCGTCTTAGCGTTCCGCCGCTCATACTGAGAATCCCCATATTTTAGCACAAAACGAACGCCATCATGGACAGATAGAATCATGTACACAACATACACAGACTCACCGTCGGCGCCGGATCAGTCGGACATCACGAACATCCTGTACACATCTATTCCCTCGTATGTCACCTCGGATCATGTAAGTTTGCCACATCATGATGCGCCTCGCTCATCTTGCCTTTTTTTTTCGGTAGAAACCCATAGTCTCCCTTCTTCTCCTTCCAGCAGTGCACACTTTACCCGACCCTTCGCCATCCACACCTACAGAAGCAGTGCCGCCTTCGACCCCTCCCCGCCTTCGCCTACCTTCGATGTATAACCCTATCCCTGACCCTTTTGCAACCATCAAGAAATACACGGGTCGCACGTTGGACCGCATCGTCGGTTATGCATGGTGGCTCCTCATCATCGTCGGTGCAGGTTCCACCGTCGTTGGCATTTTCAATTTCTTTTGTGTCTATGCGAGTTGGAGGTGGCTCGGGCGGTGGTGGGGGTCCTCGAACGGAAACGGCAGCCCAACGGTTGTGGAGGCCGCGTGAAGCTGTGACCAAGAATGTCATGCGGGGGAAACTTGGGGTCATATGTCTCTTTACCGAGGAAGTGGTTTTCCTTGTGTTTTTTCTGGGTATGTACGTAAATTCTGTGATCCGAACATTAGCACTCGCACAAGGGGGCCGAGACACCGCCGTTGTCTCATACTGCGAAAGCGGGCTCTATGCTGCGTCGTCCTACGGGTACGTAGATGACACGCAGGTTACATACCAAGTTCTGTATCAACTCTGTATGTATGTGTATGTATAACCGCGGATGTACATGCCGTGAGGGCCTACCAAAAACAAGTCCAGTATCTTAGCAAACTGAATCTCCGTCATCATTCCCTCGTTATCACCGCTCAACGATCTCAGCGTTCCCCATCAAACACGATCTCAGGGGTCGCCGTGTCTTGGCTGTCTTGTTCGTTCCCGTCTCCAAGTGCAACATGATCCGCAGCCGGTTCGGAAGGAACGCGCAACAACGAAAGAGAAATGAGCGCAAGCAATGACGTGCACATCGACACGACCATAATAGCTTGCGGGAATCCCACGACCGTGTTGAAGTAGATAAATCCATACAGCGCCGGGCTGATGATCTGGGAACTGTCACAAGCAAATGACACGAAACGAATACGCGATGGTGCACATGGGTGGCGGACGTGACATCGTCAGCAACGCTTACAAGGCGGCCCGAGAATACTTACAACAGAGCCTGTATAACGCTGAGTGCGCCAAAGAGTTTGCCGATCTCCGCCCGGTCATGGGAACGACGGTTCGTGTAAATATCTAATGCGAGTGCCTGGGCGGCAGGCGAGATTCCTGCACCGAACGAATTGATTGTGCTCGCCAAGGTAAAGAGTGTGCCAGTACTTGCGACTGCCATGCCCAGGAAAGCTATGGTTTCCAAAGCCACAGAGACGCGCGCCAATGCGAGATCAAAAACAGGAGAACGAGAGGCAGGCAAGCGTTGTTCCGGCGCGTTGGCTTGAGCTGACACAGGTAGTGAACTGGCATTGCGGGAGGGAGAAAGACCAATCGTGCCTCGCAGGGGTTCATCAGGGGTGGAGGGGAGCTGGATGGGAGCAGGTTTGAAGTATTTGATAATAACTGTGATACTTGAGTACAAGGTTCCGCAGCCAGAACGGACTCTTACGTGGCAAAACGGCCGTCAAAAAGATGGCGCGTGTAGCGCCAATAAATGAGACATAGTAGCTTGTCTGGTTATCCGAGTCATCAGTAAACGAGCGAACCAGCTGGGTTTTAGGACCCACAATCTCTGGCGTCCAGTCGAACTGCGCCGCAGCATATTGGAATTTGTAAGGGACCGCACCCTATATGGATGACGATGAGCAAACTAGTCATCGATAAATCACGATGGCGCGTACGAGAATGCCCGTTACAAGTGCATAGGCGATAGCAAGGAAGCATAAGCTCCAATCTCTTCCTCTCTGCTTCACTGAACTTGCATCCAAAGACTTCTCAGGTAGTAAGACGACGAGTGAACTAAAGAACCCAGTGATGTTCTTCAGAAGAGCGACAGCACGACCGCCGGACGCTTGGTTCGCCTTTCCCTGTCTCCGCCGTAGACGTGCACTCCGTGCCCTCACACGAGTAAGTGGTTCAGGAAGGACAAGTAGAAGGAGAATGGCGTATATGCCGTGTAGAACGGTGGCGAAATAGAAAACGGACAATAGAGTCCCCGTTGAGCGTATGAGGAGGCCAGCAAGAGCAGGCCCGACAGCTACACCCGTAAACATCAGACCAAGTAAAAGTGAGAAATACCGCGATCTGCCCAATCAATGTTTCAAAACAAATATGATGGAAAGCTACACCAAGCACAACCGACCTTGTGGAGGGGTTCGTTGTATCCGCTAAGTATGCGTGAGTAGCTGCTACTCCACTCGGCATGCCTATACGTGAAGATGATTAATGGTGCTTTCCGTCTGGATGAGGGTTAATACTCACTTCCACACAAACCCTCGATCAAGTAACCAAGTAGAGGGAACCAGTATCCGCCCGGCAATACATCCGCAAACCATGCGGTGAGGACGTGAGTAAATTCGGTCACGAAGAGACCGAATACAGAAACAAAGAGGACAATCCGTCGTCCATAACGATCAGATAGCTGGGGTAGATATCCTGAGCCGAATAGGCTACCGAGGCTTCGCATACACTTACAGATCCCCACCAGCTACCTGTGATGCAACTGATTATTCCCATAGAAGTGACGAAGACTAAGAGCAAGTTCAGACAGATGAACGACAGGGTATCTGGTGCAAATGCAAACCTGCGTTGAGTCTTGCAACGACTGCCTGTACGACTGGATCCGAAGCACACTTTTGTTCGGAATCAGGTCCTTCTGGGGTATAATCTAATGATGAGGTGTATGTAGAGTTTGAAAGGAAAGGGGAGACTGCGTTGGCAACAATCTCACTGCCACCAAAGAGGTATGGAATTGTTGCGTTAGCGGCGTTGACGTTGTGTGTCAACGGGAATGCAAACGAATGCAAGGAATGAATATCCGCGAGATATTCCGGTCTGTGAACACGACACGCAAGGGCGGTGTACAAGGCTACCTTGGGAGCAAGTAGAGCAGCGAATCCAACGGAACTGAAGAATGTGCCGACGACGAGCCTTGTGGAAAAGTGTGTCAGGTGAATGCCACACAGACATACGCCATGACTGACCAATAAGGGGATGGCCTCCTCCACCAAGGAAGTTTCCTCCATGAAGAAACTTCACGAGCGTGATCTTGGTCTTCCTCCTCTTGGGACAGAGGGGAATGAATCTGCTCCGCACCGAGGAGAGCAGCCTGTTCGTGATTTGAATGAAAGAGTTCTGAGTCATCGAGTCGTACGGTGTCCTCCGCGCGTTCAGAGGGGGTCATGGTCAGCGCTAGGAGGACCGTCGCAGTTGAATTCAATGTCCGAGTGTAATCGGGCGACAATGTATCTGGTCATGCCAAGCATCGCGTAAGCAGCCTCAATCATTACATACTACGTCTGTTCACCGCCGCCTACGATCATGGTGAGCTCGATATACGGTGAATTTATGTAGGACCGCAACTCAAAGGCGCAAAGTCGCACACAGTTGATATCCCTCAATCCATAAAGGATTCGCTCCGCAAGTTTCGTTTCGCAAGGCGGAGCCAAGGGAGTGCTGCGCTCATCGTCAAGATCAACAAGAAACAGCTCATCATGGAGGAGCAAGAGCAATTCGACAATATATCCATCGAGGAACTCGCGGAAGGTACTTTGATCGAATTGATCACGGATTTGGATGGATAACAGGACCTTCCACAGAGCTCCCAGAGAACTCACCAAGATACGTCGTGCTCTCCTACGAGCTCAAGCATAAGGACGGGAGAACTTCGTTTCCATTGGTCCTCGTCAATTGGGCTCCTTCTACATCCGAGATTGGACTCATGACCCTGCACGCGAGCGCACTTTTGAACTTCCAGAGTGTGGTGCGTGCAATATTCAAACATCCTTTAGTCACGACCGACATTTCCCCCCAGGCGGATATATCCAAAGTCATTGAAATCAGAGATGGACCAGATGGTCTTACAAAGGAAGTTATCGATACACAGCTCCTCTCATCCTGACCACTCTCATGTCACACGTACAAATGATCTCGGATTAGATTCTGGTACCGCTGTCAACGCATCAATCATTCGATCGTGCAGAGTTTATAAGATACAGGGCTTCCGAGAAGCGCCCCCAACTTTCGGGGCATACGTTTCCTTACCGACCCTCCGTGGACAAGCCCATCAACGATAGACCGATGAGTCTAGGTTGCGTGCTTGCCGTCCGCTATCTCATGGCAGCCTCCAAATTTGATATAAGCTCAAACGATCAAACCTATTGTGACAGAAGAACTCCTGTCAATTTACATTTTCCGAATCGGACATACGATTGTCATCTTCTAGCGCTAGCGGATGACGCGATGATGTTGCTACACGGCTGATCAGACCCTTTGAAACGAGCTATCTTGGATAAATCAACCACTTACATTCGTTATGTTGAGATACTCCCAGCAGGTGAGTTAGTGAGATCATACACATATCCTTAAGACAGCGGCCTCATCAGAGAACAAAGCCACGCTGATGAAAACGATGCAGTGATTACTCTTGTCTAATCTTGCAGAAGAATCTGTTCGCGACATCGAAAACTGGATGGCGAAACATGAGCTCATTTCGCAATCAATCTTGCGCAGCATGACGCCCCAAATGACATACGTACCTGATGCCAATGTATCTCAGTCTCAGAGTTCCGGGTGAATCGGAATGATCGACTCACTTTCTCGCTTTTGCAGCGTGTCGCGCCACACAATCCGTAGCTTACCTCGACTCCTTTCATATTCACAACGAGAAGGTACGCGTTTACCCGTGCTCCGAAGCAACAGGACACGCTGAGTGCCTTCGGTAAACTGAAACATGATACTTATGTGTTTCAGATCCTGTCCAAAGCATTATTCGGCCGAGCTTTGCTTACATTAAGAAAAACGCAAGAACCTCCTTTTCGTAACAGATGACAGACCTTGGTGCAGTCGTTAGGTTCTATCTGCTGCGTGGCAGCGATACTTGGGTTATCCTGTAGTTCTCGTTGGAGTGGTTCAGAAGAGGCAATATACCTAGACGACATATGGCGAAAATCCTGTGACTCTGAATGAAGCCAATGATTGGTATGAATATGTCCTACCCAAGGCTGAGCACCTCCGTATAACCTAGCACACTCCGAATGCGAGACGCAATGGTGATGTATACAAGAACTGTGACGATTAGACACATGCTCTACTCCCTAGGGACGAAAGGACTGGTAACACGTTTGGATGGTGCCTCAATGATTGCTGGAAGCCCCCTGGCTGTCTCTTTCGTACCAGCTGGGAATGGAAGATCATCCACGCCTTTGGGTAACACCTTTTCATACTCTCCCTTGGCCTGATGAGCTTTCGCCACGCTAACCATTTTCTTCTTGGCATCACGAATAAGGACCTGGGCATCATCAACGCCGGGGACGGCGCCCTTGAGGAAAATCAGGTCGAGTTGACTGTCCACTCGTATTACGGTGAGGTTCTGAACACTGACGCGTTCGCCGCCGAGTCGACCTGCCATCTTTTTACCGGGCCAGACACGACCGGGATCCTGGACATTATGTTATACCATAGTTGGTAACGGGTCGAGGACATGACAAACCTGATGGGCTCCGGTAGCTCCAGCAGAACGATGTGATACGGAGACACCATGACTTGCTCGCAACCCTTTGAAGTTCCAACGCTTCATGGTGCCTTGGAAACCTTTGCCAATACTAGGACCCGCGTCAGCGAAATCACACGTTACATGTCAGAGTTGTGGCTCACGAGTTGGCTATAACATCTACATATTGCCCAGGGACGAAGTGAACGGCCGATAGCGTGGTACCTTATCGAGGTTGAGAGCAGATTTATTATGTCTTATTATGTCGAGTAGGATATGAGGACTTACCAACGGGAACATGTGCGTCCGGCGTAACTGGAAACTCCTTTACAATATACTTGGGAGGTACCTTGGCTTTTCGGAAATGACCCTTCATTTGGCGCGTCGTCGTTTTTGTTGGGCGGTCAGACGCGCCTAGCTGAACAGCGTGGTACTCGGTCTGGTCTGGTCGCTTGTGCACGATGTTGGCCGTGACTTGACAGTTCTCGAGCTGCAGTATACTCAGTGACGAGCTCGCGACGGGTCTCATTACATACCTGGAGAACGGTCACGGGAACACGTACGCCATTATTATCCCACATGACGGTCATCCCTCGCTTCTTTGCTATGAGTCCGGTACGAATCGAGTCTGCTGACCACTTGGGAGCGGTGGTCGAGCTCGACGTGTCGGCCTGCGCGGCCTGTGCACGTCTAGCGACCGTGTTATGAAGTTGCCTGCATTGTCGTAGAATTTGGCGGGGATTTTGCGAGAACGTCCAGGGTCTGAACATCGTCTACGTTCGAGCTCGAGTGATTTGCGGAGGAGTGACACCAGAATGTTTTCCCTCCTTCCGATGTTTCCTTTTAGGGAACCCTTGCATCCCGACGTCGACCAGTCTCAAATTCGCGAACGCTCAGATGGAATGGAACATTGGCCTGGACATGAAAGAACACATACGACGGAAAAACCGAATGACAAGGGGAAACAAAAAGAACGCCACGTAGAACCGAGCTTTTGGCAATGGCCTCACCTAGAGCACGGGTCGATTGGCAGAATTACTTTGGTCCCCAAGGACGGGAGAGTGCAATGGAGCAGTGTTATTGATATATCACACGGTATGTGGATCTTGGGTGCGTGTCGTTCCGTACTGATTCGTGTTCTAGATACGAGATGGTTGCCCCTGGACAGACCAACAAAGGTTTTTCCTGAGACACGCTCCCCTCAGGCTGACACACATGAACATTCTGCCCGCCAGCGCGCTGAGAATGGAGTGAGGACCCACCCCTTCTCTTAATTATGACCGATTGACATGGTGTGATCTAGATACAGTACCTTCGGACCTATTTTCCAGACGCTGACTTCCCTGGCGACTTGTTAAGGAGCACACTAGAAGCGGACGCCAGAGAAATGCGTAGTTCGAGAGCTTTCAACCCTTTTCTCGGAAATACACTGGAGATCATACCCTGTCATCACACACAAAACGAATCTACCGTCGTGTTCCCGATGGGTGAACTTGGCAGAGAGCTTAGTGAGAACAATTGTATTCTTCACGTCGAATTATATACTCACGCTCCTCCCAGACATATCTCGATTTAGTTTAGATAGGTGGGGAAATGTGGTATTTAACCCCACAGGGTTCCCGTCTTTTGCGTTCGAGACGCCAGTTCTCCAGATCTCATCTGCGGTTGGACCATCTGAGTGGGTCGCCACACCCTTTAACACTCTACTGGTCCGCACATATACTTCATCGTCTCTCCTCCGCCTAGAACGTTCAAAGGTCACGAGAGAACTCGACATTACGAGGTCTGAGACTGGTGCCGTTCCAATCGTGGATTCCAGAATCCTGGCTGGCGGTCCTGACATTGTCGTGGTTAACCGAAATGGAAAGGTGTACAAGTGCAACACGTATCACGGCGGCAAGGCGATGTATGTAATGATTACGGCTTCCAACGTGTTGCCTAACCATTGATTGGACTAGGCAGTTGGTTGGAGGCGACGAAGGTAATAACGACGACCAATTCTGGCAACTTGGAACCACTGTGCGGAACGACGAATGCTTTCTTGCGTCTTACAAAGCCATCAAGCACATTGACTTGAGGGTATGCGCGCATTTTCATTGGTGGAGAATATCTTCATTGCAACTTGACAGTCAGCGGGCTCGGTCGCGGATGTATTCTCTCTCGATCACCCGAATGCAATTGTGGCGTCTTTCGAGAGCCCGATGCACGACCACATCAGTCGGATCACCACTACTTCCGACCTGATATGGCTTGATGATCGCTTCCGCAGACGACCTCTATTAAGCTTTAAACATTACCGAAGTTTCGATAGGACCCTCAGGGTACTAACTGCCAACATCAGTGGTGGTATGAGATATATCTCTCTTGCTTCGTAGATTGTGCACTTATCAATGAACTCAGCCTCCTTCTCACTCTTAACGTCACGGAGAAATAGTTTTGCTACTTTGTATGATGTGAGCAGGGGATCTGATGATCTCTTGCATTGCAACTCCGTTCCGTCTTGTTTGCCGCACAATGGACCGATGTTTACAGCGTACGATGGCCACGCACTTGTTGCATTATCCTCGGACATGGAATTAGCCTTCTTTCGTCTCTGTCAACGTGGGAGCATCCACCGGCAAGATATCCGTGTTACTCGAGCTGGTGAAGACCAACCAAGATCCGTTCAAGACCGTCGTGTCACTCACCAGTGGGATGAAGATGTCCAGAAATTGGAAAAGCAGGCTAGTCAGCTGCAGATTGACTTTGGGCCAGCTGCAGACAGACATTACACTGAAGTGAACCTTCGTGGCGCTTACGAAAGTTCGTTATTCCGCCCTCAGCATCAGTGTCTGTTCTGATGATCAATACAGATATATTCGTAATTTCGGATGATGCTAAAGGGACCATAGATCACAATGTATTCAAAGACACACTGGCCAGGTTACCTGACGTCTGGCAAGATGTCGAGGAAACCGCTGAGAATATGCTGACAACGTGAGGTGTCAGTTTTCTTCCCTATCTTGGTGTTGACATTTTGCCTTCGAAAGGTTGGACGTCATAACCGGTACTGGAAGTGGAAATAAACACACTCTGCATACAAACTTCCTCACTGGCACCAACACGAGCTCGAAGCAAGTCTTTGACGCTTTGATGCGCGGTGGGATCGCCACCCAGGAACTCGCTGCTCGTGCAAAGTGGCATTACAACATTCAGGACACGTCGATTCCCGCTTTCAATTGCCACTCCGTTGACTGCAATGCCTTGAATGAGCATTTGAAGGAGCTGAACCTCGTGTCAGATGTCGAAGGAAATGACCTTTCTGCGCGGCGTGAGACTGAAGCCCGGGAGCAATTGGTTGTTGACTTGGCTCTGTCCAACGATGTGTACTCCGCCAGGCAACTCCACTCTTCTGCCGCAGATGGGGCAACAAGAGACGCCGTGACACATCCTGCGGAGATATCTTATAGGGAGGAGCCTCCTGAAGTCAAATTTGGATATTTCCGCCCGATACGCAAGTCAGGCGCTGACCACTATACGAATAAGGATCGAGATGGCGAACAGGACCGAGGTGTTTCAAGTCCACTTGGGGTGCGACTTTTGCTCGCTGAGTGGAAACTGGGAACGGATCCGAACGACTACGTGTACCAGGACCCTTATGGCCTTGCGGATATGGATGAACAACCAATCGCACAGTTTAGGAAACCACCCGCTGCACCACCAATGACACAGAAAAAGCAGACAGCCCCGCAGCGACCACCTGCTGTCGTTGCTGCGGCTACACAGCCCCCGGTAGTCCACACTTTCGAGCGCGCCCCTCCAGTTACCCAGAGTCAAGTCATACAACGACCACGTTCGCAGCAGATCGAGCCTGGGTTGGACGCGTTTTCGCAAGAGCCGCTGATGAGTACGCAGGTGCTCCCTGGTCCGTTTGGTGGTCGACCAGCTGCTGGAAAGAAGCCAGCCAAGAAACGGATAGGAGGGTTCTGATGGCCGTGATTTACCAGTGTACTATGTATATTCCTTTGATGTGCTTGTGAGATTCAAGGAATGTGATTAACGACGTGATGGATTTGAGACTGAACCGGATTTGGCAACTTGGTTTCAGCATCGTTCCAGAGGCGCGCGAGAAGCACCTTAAATACCGAAGGCTGGTAAGTGGAGTACTCTATCCTCGCTACTCCTCCCTGATCCCGGAACTCACAAGACTCACGGAACGAAACCGTCTGGCAAATCCTCACAGCTGACGCGCAAAGCGCATGAGACTGGGCTACGTAGTAGTCCAGCCCTTAATCTGCGCGCCATGGATGGAACGAGGTACCTTTTGAGCTTTTGACTGAGCCGATCCTGGGATAGACGCTCATGCTTCTGAAGGACGCCCCACAACCCTTGGTTCGATTACGCGGCGTTAAACGATGCTCTGAAACGTACGCTTCCTGGAAAATGACCCTACCCTACCTGAAACATTCGCAAACAGGCAACAAATCCGTAGTATGTGCTCTTACGGCGAGCTATATATCTACCGTTGCAGGGTATCCAGTACGTCTACTTGGCCTGACAGAACGGGACTCTGGCTTATCGCGATTGGCGCAGTTGGACTCGTTGAAGTCGAGGCTACAGACCACCAAGACACGGGTCTCCGTTCCGAAGCTAGCAGGTCTGGTGTATCAGGAGGAGGGCGTGAAAGGGTTCTATCGCGGGTTATGGATTCCTCTCGTCACGATATCATTCGTCCGTGAGTACTTTCACGCCTGGCAACACATTTCCTGGCTGAGTAGCTTGAAGGTGCTGCATCGTTTACCATATACAGTGACACGAGAGAATACTGTCGTAACCACGACTATTTCTCTCAGAATAACATGTCCGACGCGGCGATTGCTGGTGGTATCAGCGGTGCTCTGTCGGGATCTCTTATCTCCTTTGGAAGCGCGCGTGCGTCTGCTGTCTTCTCCGACTGCCTCCGCTAACTCCCGATTTCAATAGCATTCGAGCTCGTAAAAGTAATATTCGTAACCATGAAGCGAGACCAATGTCCTGACGTCTTGTCCACTAGGTCCGCAGACAACTCGAATACAGCATTGCTTCGAACAAAGGGGTCCATTTGGCGAAGGTGCCGGGCACTCTGGAAGCGATTCGCGACATGTTCAAGACGGGCGGTTTATCTGGTCTCTACATCGGTTTCCGTTTACACTTTGGTTCGTGATTTCATTTGCGTTCGTTGTTGCACTGAGCACCTGTGACTCCTATCGTTGTACAGTACGCGACACCGCCGGTACATCATTATATTTCTTTGAATATGACGCCCTGCGTCATCTCCTAGGCCGACAACGTTCAGGCGAGCAGGGGCCAACGCCTCCCTGGCTACCGATACCCGTTTCTCTCATTCCCTTTGTATGTGGTTCGTTTGCCGGTGTCACTTCTTGGGCACTGATTTACCCGTTGGATGTGTGAGTTATTTCTCGACCGGGTTGCTTGTTTTGACTAATCCTGATGATGCCTCCCTCTAGGGTTAAGACTAAGATTCAACAACGTTCTTTGTCTGGCATGCCACCCAGAGGAGTCTGGGAGACTCTTCGCCGACTTGTACGGGGTACGCCAGGGCTTAATGTCATGGTTCATGCTTTGCTCACTTGTATTTCAAGGTCCCGACCCGAAGGATCCCAAACCAGTGCTCGCTGGAATAGCACGGATTTATCAAGGTCTCGGTGTGAGCGCGGTGCGAAGCATTACCACACACGGACTCTTGTGGACTTTTTTCGATATCACGTCGCATTATATCGATCACTTACCCTGATCCCATGTCCACTTGGGGCCTTGATTGACATCGCTACCTAACTGACCATGGCTCGACAGCGAGCCACATCCATCCAAATCACCGGTTCACAACCCATAAATTAGACACTCATTCTGTATCATAGCACCATGGCCTAAATTTATAACGCAAAGCAAGACGGGTATCATAATTGACATGTACATTATTCACATTTGTGAGTGGAGAGCCAAGTACGGAATTGGTTGTTCCTTTGGATGGGCATGGTACAACGTAACCCGGGTCCTACTGTGCCACATTGTTACAAGCGCGTTGATCGCAGAGACCTTGAATGTCCTATCAATGTTGTTTGTAGTAGGCAAAATAAAGTGAGGCACACCAGCTGACATAGGGGATCCATAGGAACCCGTCCCACACTGAGCGGAAGGAGCTCAGTGAGAAGCCGCTGAATAAAGTGCCACGCAGCAGGTTCCAGAGCAAAGTTTGGCCCCAGTCGGCACAAGAGAGCATACATGACAGCCACGGCGTCCGGCCAGGGTAACATCGCAGCAACGTATCCTAGACCATCGAGTACAACACAGCATCGAAGTTGACCACCATGGAACAAGTAGCTGATCGTCGCGACAACGGACATCACTCGCATGAACAAGTTTTTGCGCGTTATGGGCGAATCTCCGCGAGTCACGACGAAGGCGTACTAAGACAGCATGAGCTAGCAATACGTGAGTCTGTCAAGACCGTACCCAACGCCATGTCAACTTCAGCTTGTATACACAAAGATGATTGAGTTCGTCCAAAAAGTCCTTTTGCGCGTGAACAGACAATCGTCCTAGGCGGTCGGCCATCCTCGAAATAAGCGCGACAATTCCCGGCGCGCAGGCGTGCACGTTCTTGCAACGAAATTGTAGACGCATCCAGTGCGTACACACCGCCAGGGTAAGTTCCCAAATCTTTGCTCGTGTCAGAGGTTCAACGATGCGGAGCGTCCGTGCCACCACGGCGTCGATCGCGTGTTCGGCCAGTGACAAGACGGATTCCTTGAAGACGTTCGTAAAATGATCATCGAGATCGGTTTGCCAGTATGATGTCTCGTACAGCATGTTGAGATGCTCGCCAGAGGGTTCCGTGTGACATGTGCTCGACACCGCGGCATTCACGGGCTGATTCGTCGGCCCAAGATTCGATGGGACCTCGTGGGCGGGTAGTGCAACATCGTGGTCCAAAGGAGGCTGCGTGTTGGGAATCTCGGGGTCGCTCGGAGTGCTGGTTACACGTCCTCTGGACCACGTCGACTGAGTGATGGTGCCAAAGTTAAGCTGTGTGGGCATCGTAGAGAGCGGTGGGCAGATGAAGAGGGCGACATGGCTCTGGTTTTATAGCTATTAAGAAAGTCAAAGCCTAGGCCAAAGCTCTGAGGACATAAAGCCAATTACATGATTGCAACGCGTTTGTTACAGCATCGCCGGGGTAGCTCAGCTGGGAGAGCAACAGACTGAAGTTCTTACGGTTTCTGGAGGTCCCGTGTTCAATCCACGGTCCTGGCACTCTATTTTTTTGCCATTTT
>JBBPMA010000226.1:0-35389 GCA_038090075.1 Xanthoconium purpureum | reverse complement strand
TCCCGCCTCGCCAGAGGAGTGCTCATGCCGTCGAACGAGACAAAGAAGGAAAAAAAAAAAAAAAAAAGAGCGTGAAGGGGTTGGACGCGTGAAAAGTGTATAAAATAAACGGAAAGGAGGAGTGAATGGGGCCAAGTGAACTTGCATGCCAATGTAACGTAAAGACATCGTCTACGATACGCGAGCGCCGTCGTCAAACGCGACGACTGCGTCGCAGAGCGCGTCGGGCGTTGGCCTGGACGCGACGACGTGCACCTGCATCGTCAGCATGTCCCGCAGAAAGGACGCCGTCGTCGGGCCAATCGCAGCGACGTTGAGCGTGTCGACGCGGAACACGTCACGCACCACCGGCGCGACGAACGCAGCCGCAGACGGTGCAAAGTACACGACCCAACCCCACTTGCCGTCGTCTGCCAGCGAAGGAATGAGACATGAGACGCGTCGGGTGGGGTGTTGACTCGCCTACCGGGGCCCGTGCCAACGCAGCCCCCAGATCGTCCCGGAACGTCGACGATCCCGTCGTGCTGTACACCTCGAGCGCTGCCAGCGCAGCGCCTCCAGCGGCAAGCATCGACGGGAGCGTGTCCCGGTTCTTATCTCCCGTCAGATACAGCAACCGTCGCCCCTCACTCGAACCCTCCCTCAGGATGAACTCTGCAAGTCGCTCAGCCGTGCCCGCCTCTGCGCCCCCACGAACCTGGCTCTCCCCAGGCGCGAGATTTGCCACCGCCGGGAACGTTGTACGGATCTGCAACGCAGCTGCCGCCGTCGTATCCCCAACGACGTAGAACGGGACCGTCCGCCAGTCCGCTGGGATGCGTGAGATCGTGCGTTCGTGCCATCGCTCTCGACACACCTTTCGTGTCCACTATCGACCGAATGGCCTCGCACCACGCCTCCACAGACCGCTTGCTCGTCATGATCACCCCAGAAAGACCCTGCGCGTCCGGCCCACTCTCGATCTTGTCCCGAAGCACGTCGACGTGAACGAGCACCGTCTCGAGTACAGGGACGGACAGCGGCACATAGCCCTTGGCCTCAAACGCAGCCTCGTACCGGTCTGGTTCATCTTCTGCCGGTGCTCTCAGTAGCAATACGTTCTTCATCCTACACACAACGAGGTTTGGAGGCAAGCGTCTATCGTGGGTATTGGCACTCCGCGACGACCGCGTCGTTAGACTGAGTAAGAGTAAGAGATCGCTGTACAATGTCTACCATGGCCCCGCCTGACCTCCTTGCCTCGCCCCTAGTCACCACCCTCCTTTCCAGAACCCCCATTCCACTGCTGACCATCCGCGAAGTCTGGCGCACCGACCTCGTCCCCGAAATCGACCAACTCGATGCGAGTCTCAACGTCCGCGCGGGTAAGCGCTCAACCCACCAGACTCACCCCTCACGTTTTACCCTACGACGCGCAGTGCTTCACCTCCTCAACGATGATTATGCCGCTTCTCACAGTCTTGCTGAGGCGCAAATGGGTGACCAATACGCGGACCATATCCATTGCATCGCACACAGACGTGAGCCAGATTACGGTGGTTCCAGGTGAGCGTCGGTGCATGTCCGATAGCATCGCCAGCTAACCAGGTCAGATTCTTTGTGCGTCGTCTCTCTCACCCCCACCTAGTAGACATGTACGTGCCTGGTGTTGCAGGTGCATCGGTGTCGGAAGCGAGAAAGGCACTGCGGGAATTTGTGAACACGATCCAGAGAGTAAAAGGTTCTGGCGAAGGGACCACTGAACTGGAAGAGCGTCAGTGGGCCGAGATGACGACCCTGACCAGGCTAATAATCGAGAATGGGTATTGATAACAAGGATACCACCGAACAAACTATGCAATGAGTTTGATGACGTTTTCGTATATCGTAAAGACGATTCCACCACTCATCTGCGAGGACCAGTCATTCTCTGTATGAACTGACATCCGAGTTGCCAGGTACTCACCACCAACCGCGCCAGTCTCGGTGTCGTTCCGGTCCAGAAACGTAGCAAGCCTTCCTCTGTTAGGATCCGGTAACCACAGTGGAACGAGTTTTTATACTCGCTACGAGCACTGAGAGATTGCATGCGCGTCTTGATGACACTATCTCACGCGTCAAACCCACGTCCGAACGTAGAAAAGACAGGGGCGTACTCGAGTGGTTGGGTGACGTACACCGTCACCAAGCCCGCAATGGCACCGATAGCAAACGTGATCCCACTTGGAAGCTGCTGTCCTGGACGTGCGGTGGACTGAACGAACTGCTTGAGGGTGGTATAGGTCGTGAAGCGAACAGCCGAATTGGCGCCTTGTCGCATCATCTAGGACGAGATGCGGATTGTGGGGAGCAGAGATGGACATGGTGCACGTACGACAGGGAATAGACCTCTGTATATGCCCGCGATACCTTCTTCGCGTACAATGGACGCGGTGCCATGCAAGAGACCGCGGTAGCGTGGATTCGGACGCTTGGCATCGTCGATAAGCTTCGTTCTAGCACACGAATGTTGGCAGGGAGGAACAACAGAACGCGGATACACACTTGATCGTTTCGGAAGGGGTGACAGCGATGACGGCCTCCGTCAACCCAGCACCCAAACCAGCTAGTGAAATGAGTCACGTGAACAGAGTGATGCTGGACGCGCACTGACCCACGAGGCTTCTCGGGGCGCTGACCCCGCCCTGTGGTGTGTAAGAAGGACATGAAAGAAAGAGATGTAGAGAGATGCTGACCTGTGGATCTGCGAGGATGCCTTTGAAGTAGTCATAGGTGACGAAGCGCACGCCAGCCTTGATGGAGTTTCCAACCACGAGGGCTGAGCAACCCGAATAGAGACCGATGATGCCTTTCTCGCGGAGGGTGGTGCGGATGATGGTGAAGGGTGATTCGCGCTGGTACTGTGAGCCCGAGGACGGAGACGGAGGGACATGGACGGACCTGACCACCGAACTGGGAGCGAGTCTTTACGAACTCTGTGGGATATGTCACGAAACTTGCTAGACACGGTGAGCTCGAGCACTCGCAACGACAGACGACGTACGCTTCGATCGCCCCCGCCGTCGTCCCGGCGATCAGCGAGTGCACCGGCTTCTCCTTCTTGCTCGTCATCCTCAAAGTTTTCGCTATTGCCAATTTAGGAAAGGTACTCGCTCCTCCATGACATCACACTCCAAACGACCACAGATAAATAACGGGCGCGTCTGAGCTGCCCGTCAGCACCATGTCTACTCCATACTCCACCCAGCAGCTCCACGACCCGTCTCAGCCTCCCCCATTACCCGGAACGACCGCGGCAAGCTCTGCACCACAGTCGGTCGCGCCTCCTCAGCGTACCGACGACGCCGGGTCAGAGGGAAAGAACGCGTTCGACGCTGAGCGTCCTCAGCGTACGGACAACCAGGTCGGGCCAGAGGGAAGGAACGCATTCAACTCTGAGCGTCCCATGGGCGTCACCCCCGCCCCCGAAGGTCAGTCCTTTTGACATCCACGCAATGGTTGCTCATTCACTCTAGGTGGCGTCGCAATCGGCGGTAAATCAAACCTCCCCGAGGGACACGCCAACGTGGCAGACAAGATCATAGGAAAGACACAAAAGGTCTATTGCCTTCCCATCCGCGTCGGGCGTACATATATCTGACGTTTTGCCAGGTGATTGGAAAGTACACTGATAACCCTGAGTTACACGAGAAAGGCGAGCTTCGTGAGACTGGCGGCAAGGCTGCTGCCCAGGGTCGTGCGCGTGCTGCCCACGACTAGAGTTTAGCTGTATGATCACGTTGAGAAGTAGTATGAGGCGCGGACGTGTACGATGAGAATGTAGCACACTTCAAGTTGAGCAGAAGAACCGTCTCCATCGCAATTAATCTTCAGGCGGCCTGAACATGGACCGCCTAGCCAATGATTGCTAGGCCAAAGTGATTTGTTTGTTGAGCAGCCCAAGACTCAGACTCTAAGGGGCACCGCGATCCTGCGGATGAGGCAATAGACAAAATGACCCTGACTGCGCGTCGCCCTTGCCAATGCCTAGATAGGCTTTCTATCACCCTCCTCGCAACTACTCCACAACTAGTTTCTAAACAGCTTGCCATGTCGATAGACGAGGCAGAGAGCTTCCCAAATATCCCCGCAGAGGGCGTGCGCTTCCGTCTACAAGCCCGCGACAGCCAGCATTTCCTTTACGCGCGGTCGGCGCCCGAGCCAGCAGTCGGGCACTACCTCGGCGAAGAGCGCAGCGACCAAATCTTCACGCTGATCCACGGGAGGCACGATCGCAAGGGCATGTACGCCATCAAGAGCTGGGCGTGCGGCGACGTCCTGTTCTCGCGGTACACCTACTGGCCCAAGCTGGGTTGCATTGGCGGGGATGGGGATTATCCTGACAAGTATGTAGGCACCTTTCCGAGTCTAGATCTCCCCACCGGACAGCTGGAGCTGACGGCGATCCCACGGCGACCTACGCGTGTAGCTGGTTCGAGTTCCTCCAAGACGATCACGACAAAGAGTCGTTCCGCATTTACTGTCTGGAGTCGAATAGTGTGCTCTACTCTCCGACTGCACCGGACCGTACGTTTGATAACTACGACGGTGGCGACAAATACGAGGACCAGTTGTGGCGTTTCGTCCTTGTTGGCTAGCATGAGTGAGTTGACGGTGCGGGACGGGTATGTGTCCTTGTTCACGTTGTAAAGGCAGATACAGCTGACAAACCTCTTCTGAGGGTAACAGAGTAGAATTCAGATACCGTTGGTATTCAGTATTTGCGTGCGACTCCATGTGCTTGTGAGCCTTGATCGTGAAACGTATGGGAACTCTGTCGAAGAGTTGAGTCTCCCACTTGATCTTCGAGCCTTTGTGGACTAAACACCACCCGCTTTCGAAACTCTAGTCATCAAGGACTTGTTGCATACACATAAAGGCATACTACATAAAGCGATCAATAGAAAAACAAGAAGCTACTCAATAATTGTAATCAACGCCTAACAAACCAGCAACTTTGTCCAATGGAACGTGTCCGATCTCCAACTCCGCTCACTGACCCTCGGGCTTCTTGGCCTTGGTCGTGCTAGCTGTGAGGCTCTTGTGGATGAATGGCAGGACACCACCCCCTGCGATCGTAGCGCGCACGAGGATATCAAGTTCCTCGTCGCCACGAATCGCCAGTTGCAAGTGTCGTGGTGTTATACGCTTCACACGGAGATCTTTTGACGCATTGCCTGGCAGAATCACATCAGCACCAGAGGCAGCATGGAAAGCGTGTGCAACGTACCTGCCAGCTCAAGCACCTCAGCCGTGAGGTATTCTAGGATCGCACTCGTGTACACCGCAGCTTTAGCACCGATCCGCACGTTATGTTGCGTGCGTTGCTTCAGATAACGGTGAATACGACCGACAGGAAACTGGCACACATGAGCATGTGCGGACAGCTAAAAAGGGGGAAGGTGAAATGAGGCATACCTGGAGGCCAGCCTTTTGACTCCGCGTTTGTATGGTGCGTGGCGCTGTGGTCGCGCCGGATCCTACTGCGGCACCCTGGTCGGGTACGCCCGTCTTTGATTTTCCGCCTGTTGCTTTGGGGGGCATTGTTGAGAGATGATGATCGTAAGAGGTCAAGGCGCGTCTTGATTTAGGGTCGGCGATTCGGTGTTGTTGATTTGCGACGCGTGTCATCACGTGAGTCCTGGCGGTTATCTACGCGGTCCTTTTCGGGCATTCGCTGGTGGTTTCATCATGCAACTCACATGATATACTGTTCGGAGACGCAGATCTAAGAGACGAACGACCAAAATCATACCGTTGATACGTTTTCGTTCTGAATACGTGTACCCGAATACACAGTTAGATGACAGCGACCATTGCTCACTGTACTTGCCTTTTGCAACGAGTATGTACATGGGGACCTATACCTGGTAAAATAACTTGTGGTCTTCACCTTGCTTCGCGGCGAGGATCGCACGAGACTCGGAGGGCTACACAGCAGTGGTAACAATCGAGATGACAAAGAAAACGACTGACGTCGGTGAGAACATCGGTTGCGTGCCTACGATAAGGATGACGGGTCTGATTGCCAAGAAAGACCACGATATGAGCAAGGAAAGCTGTATTCACGGTGTTCGAAGGGTGTCACAGTATCATCCCGCTCATTGGCCTGTTTTGTTTTGTTGGCGGGGGATTGGCGGTGCTTACTCCCAGCGCTCTACATAGTGGATATTACGGAGGTCTTTGCGGGATGTATGATGATGGTAGTCAAGGTGGTCGAATGTGCCTATCACATGGCACGCAGACCGTTGTAGCGGTAACCGTGGAACTTTTTTGACATGTACGCATACATGAAACATGGCCCATGATAAGGAACAGGCACGGGTCCAGTCTCACTAGGGTTTCAGGGACGGCTGAGGGTTTCCATTAAAATAGCAGCAACTTGCGATGCCCTGCTTGTCTGCCAAGCCCCCCCCACACACACACCTTTGTGGCCTTGCTAACAATGTCTCTAGGTTTTCCCACTTGTGTCCTTTACACTGTTGTGGATGTCCGCCCTTGCTATGTACAGCAGAGTTATCTCTGCTGTGTATTGCAGGCGTGTGCACACATTACCCTGGGCCACTCACTACATGACAGATCACGAGCATACCACCTGCTTCCCAGACACGACGCTCTGTGTGCAGAACAAGTAGCCATTATTGGACAGGTCAGCTCCCTTCTTTGGTCTTTAAATCAGTCTTTTGTAGTGCCGGTCCGGTCATGGACGATTGACCTATTAAAGCCATGCAACTAGCCTTGGAGCACCATACGATCCAGGGGCAAGGGGCAAGGGTAACCTGTTTCATTCAGCCTGTACGGGACCTTCCCTTGTACCTGACTCGGTCTCGACACGCTTGCATGGTATGGTCTTGGAAGTAGACCCGTGGCCGTTCACGAGCGCCGTTCTGCGATTAGGGTGTTTGGAACAACGGACACCACTAGCACTGCTCAGGGTCAAACCCGTTTCATTCGGCCCCGCCAGGGTCCTGACGGCGACCCGTTTGATAACGGCTGTCGCCTCTCATGGGTTTTGTGTTGACATGGTGGCGTCCTATCTCCGGCCACTGCAGGTGAGACGTTTTGAGGCACGGCGGCCGTTCCCAGAGGAGCATGTGGTATCCGGATCGTAGTAGCACAGCCTCGCCAATGGTGATGAGAGGGTCAATCAAGGACTCCTCCAGCGCGGCGAATTGAGGAGAAAGCTAGTGGAGGGGATGTGGTTTTATCGCGCCCGCCCAGGGTCTCCAGAGCGGGTGGAGCTGTCAATGGATGGCGCTCTTACCTCGAGACATACCTAGGCGGCTCCAAATTATTGTTATTTTTCTTGGTAAGTTACGGCCCTGGCCACCGGTCCAGGCAACTCCTGAAATCCCGTTGACAAGAGATAACGGAGTTGTCGAGGAATGGCAAAATCAACGCAGTGTGGCGCAACAACTCACCAAAGTCAATGGCGAAATCAGCTCAATTGATCACTAGGTAACGGAGAGAAAAAAAGGGACAAGAAATAAGACAGATAAAAGCTCATTAGATCAGTTCCTTTGCCTGCTCGTGCGTCAACCATGGAGAAGTCTGTAGGCGACTCCAGCTCACGCAAGTCCGTAGATGGCCAAGGACGCTATGGGATACAGATTGGGTACCTCTTCTCCTCCCACGTCCCGAATGCTTCTTCATTGACTTCTTGGTACGTCAACAGGTACCGCACTCTTTCCATCCGCGTCGATGAGAAGGTTGCAAGCCATGCAAAGCCCAAGAAATCCCCAGACCCGGCGGATGCCATTGCTGCCATTGACGCCCACCTTATCCCCACCGACGAGGTCTATGTCCGCTACTCGACCAGTCCCACCGTCGGTCTCGAGACCGCGGCGGTCGAACGCAGATTGAAAGATGGGAAAAACATTATTAGCCCCCCTCCGACGAAGTACTGGCTGAAGGCCCTCAATTACATCTTTGGAGGGTTCAACTTCCTCATGTGGATCGCGTTCGTCGTCACAATCGTAGGTCTCCCCATCCGAACCCACATCTACCACTCTTCCCGTCAATAATGAAAGATCTTCTAGCTCTCATACAAGCCTCTGGGACAGCCCCCGGCGGCCTTCAACCTCGGTGTCGCTGTTCTCCTCGTAAGCGCATACCTCTATGATCCCCTTTCTCTATTCTCAGCATAATCCCCCTCTTAGATGCTCGTCATTATCATCTCCGCTACATTTTACGCTCTGGTGGACTGGAGCGCAAGCCGTATCATGAAGTCCATCAAGTCTCTTATCGCTCATGAGGCTGCCGTCATAAGGGAGGGCAAGCAACAACTCATCCTTGCAAACGATATCGTCGTCGGAGACCTTGTCGTGCTCTCCACCGGTGATCGGGTGCCTGCCGATCTCAGAATCGTCCAAATGTCTTCTGATTTGCGCTTTGATCGATCTCTTCTTACTGGAGAAAGGTCGGTTTATCTCCTGCTTTCAAAATGATGGTATCACTGATTCCCATCTAGTGATATGATTCCGGGAGCTCTCGATGCCACTTCCGAAAACGCCCTCGAAACACGGAACTTGGCCCTCAACTCTACGTTCGTCACGCAGGGTACCTGCCATGGAGTGGTGTTCGCCACTGGTGATCGTAGTGTCATGGGGCGCTTGGTCCGGTTGTCTGGCGAGACGAAGTTCAAGCTGACGACCATCCAAAGGGAAATTTGGTTCTTTACCAAGGTCATTTCCACCGTTGCTCTGTCGCTCTTCTGTTTTTCGCTCCTTTTGTTCGGTGTTTGGCTTCGCAAGGATTACCCGGGATACGAGAACATCAGTGGTGCCATCATCAACTCTATCGGGTGCTTGACGGCATTCGTCCCCCAAGTGAGTCTTTCTACCGTCGATAGTATATCCAGAAACTTAGCTTGCTCTTACTCAGGGTCTACCCATCTGTGTCGCTCTCTCCTTGACTGTGATTGCACGCCGTATGGCCAAGAGAAATGTTCTTGTCAAAAACTTGGCGACCATCGAGACACTTGGTTGCATTTCGGTTCTGTGCTCTGACAAGACAGGTACTCTGACCGCGGGCAAGATGGCAAGTTGTATGGGCGCTCCTTCACGTACGAGTGCGCTAA
The DNA here is from genome assembly GCA_038090075.1 of Xanthoconium purpureum. Lineage (NCBI taxonomy): Eukaryota > Fungi > Basidiomycota > Agaricomycetes > Boletales > Boletaceae > Xanthoconium > Xanthoconium purpureum. The sequence goes on along the minus strand of JBBPMA010000226.1, from coordinate 26,292 downwards.
CTCTTTCCTCAGGCTATCGCCTCTGTTGCGTTCCTTGACGCCTCGATGAAAGCTGAGGAGATCGAGGGCAATGTAGCGGAAGCGGTCGACCCTCAGGCATACGCTGCTCTTGATGTCATGCACAAGGTCACCAGACTTTGCAACGGCGCCAAGTTCGACGCTGCTACTGCCAATCGACCTATCGCGGAGCGCGTCATTAAGGGAGACCCCACTGACACCGCTCTTCTCCGCTTCTCTGAGGCATTATCGGTTCCCAGTCTCAACATCGATACCCCTTCGCTTTTGGACAGGTCCAGACGTCTCTTCGAAATTCCATTCAATTCCAAGAACAAGTGGATGCTTTCGGTCATAGAGCTCAACGATGTCGATGGTAATACCAGCGAAAAGGGCGGTAGGACCTGGATGTTCGCCAAGGGCGCTCCCGACATTCTGTTCCGCTCTTGTAGCACGGTTATGACATCGAATGGCTCTGTTGTGCAGTTTGACGAGTCAGCCAGGGAACAACTTTCCGTGCTGCAGAGCGCATGGTCGAACGAAGGTCAGCGCGTCCTTGCATTGTAAGTCCATTCTTTTGGGTGTTGGCACGTCACGTTTGCTGAAAAATAGCACAGATGCCGCAAACGGCTTGATGTGTTCAAGAGCGACCTTCCTCCGAGTGATTTGGAAGGGGTCATGTACAATGAGATGCAGGACCTGACGTTGGTCGGATTGGTTGGTATCCGTGACCCACCTCGGTCCGATGTCCCAGCGTCTATTGACGTCATTCGGAACGCGGGTGTCCGGGTATTCATGGTCACTGGTGATTTCAAATTGACTGCGGTGGCCATCGCCCGCCAGGTTGGTCCGCAGTTCCGTGGTGTCCTTGGTGGGCGCTGATGGGCCGGTATTAGGTCGGTATTGTCACGCAAGAACGGATCGATACCATCGAGCACGTTCGTGCGGCGAGCTATCCCGAGAAGATTCGCCCGTCGTTGGTCAAGCCTTCCATTGATGATCCTATCCGCTCCCTCGTTCTCACTGGCGAAGATGTCGCCACCCTTACGCCTGCAGACTGGAACGTGATCGTTGGGTCTTACACTGAAATCGTGTTCGCGCGCACGACTCCTGACCAGAAGATGTCAATTGTCGAAAACATCAAACTTCGCGGGGACAACACCGTTGCAGTTACTGGTGACGGTGTCAATGATGCGCCGGCGCTCAGGGCCTCTGACATCGGTGTCGCCATGGGAAGCGGAAGCGATGTTGCGAAAGAAGCTGGTAAGTTTTGTTGATCTCCGTCGACATCCCTTTGTTGACCCAACCGACGATGGTAAGCTGCACTCATCTTGCTCAACAATGACTTTGCATCCATCCCTGTGGCGATTGAAATGGGTCGTTTGGTATTTGACAACCTGAAGAAAGTAACGCTCTATCTTATGCCGGTATGTCACTGTCAAGTCCCGGCCTGAGATGCGAGAACTTAACTATTCCCCCAAGGTCGGTTCCTACACCGAATTCATGGGGGTGCTCTCCAATGTCGTGTTGGGAATGCAAATTCCCTTGAGTTCCTACTTGCAAGTTTGCTTCTCGATTACAAACGATGTCGTCATGTCCATCTCTTTGATGTACGAGCAACCGGAGTCCGACCTCATGTTGCGAAAGCCGAGGAATGCCAGGAGGGATCGTCTCACGGACTGGCGGTTGTTCTTCCAGATTTACCTGGTTAGTCATTGCATATGTTTCTGAGAGCATGGACTTACGGTCAACCAGTTCCTCGGGCTCATGGCTTGGCCCTGCTGTATGGCCATGTGGTTCGTGTACATGAATCAAAATGGCCTTAGGTTCTACGACGTCATCTTGGTCTACAACAAGTGGCAAGATGGCTGGCAGGGCAAGCCAATTGGAGAGCTCACAAACCTCGTTAACACCGGACAATGTGTCTAGTAAGTGATCCTCCTCTTCTCGCCTACTGGATCGTTGACTCGGAATAGCTACGTGACCATGGTGTTCATGCAATACGGCAACCTTCTCGCTATCCGCAACAGGAGAGTGTCGCTTTTGCAATCGAATCCGCTCTGGGGACCAAGACGCAACTTGATCGTGCCTGTTGGGATGGTTGGTACGGCTCTGATCGCCATTGTCAATCTGTATGGCCGTGGGCTTCAGAAAGTCTTCTACACCTCGCCGATTCCCGCCATGTTCTGGGGCCCACCTTTCGGTTTTGCGCTTGGGGTGTTGATCGTAGATGAACTCCGTAAGCTGATCGTGAGGACATACCCGAAGGTGAGTCTTGAGTGTGTGGGTGCAATGATGTCATCTAACCACAATGAACCAGTCGATTGTTGCCAAGATAGCATGGTAACACACGTCACGGTCGTGATGTTCCCGCACAAGATCGCGAGGGATATCTTTGTCACACCTTGCGCAAGTCTGCGAGTATACTTCTAGTAATTATGCATTGTCACATTCTCGGAATAAATATCCAATTGAGTCCACGTACCTATCTCTGAGCACATGCTCCATTCAAGACAGATAATGCAAGGTTTGGGAGCGAGAGCCAGTATTGAATGATTCCGAGTTCAACCCGGGACACGACTTTTTGTCTGGCCCAAGAGCTCGAGGCTCTGCTCCACGGCCACCGACGTCATTTCGCTTTGTCCTGGTCGCAGTCATTGGCCCAGGCAATGTCTCCCTCCTCAGAACATGAGTCCTGCAGGCCGTCGAGGGGGAAATCGTTCGGATCGGTTCTAGCAGAACTCGCGGTAGCACCCGATGCAGCTTGCATTTTTATACGGTAATCATTAATACATGCATTACTCCCCGTTGCCAACGGAAATAGAGGAGTTCTTTTTGCGGGTGGTTTCTGGTTTCCTAGTGTCACAGGGTCCATTTGGCATAAGGCTACTGCTCCCAGGCAATGCTGTCAGCGTGCTTCGTGGCGAATACCACGCAAGTCAAAGGTGGAGCGCAGTGGTTATCGCTGATGATGATGATGAAACCATGATCCATATGATCGGGTCAGGGTTCGCTCTCTGGATCGGTTATCTGTACTACTCCGCTGATCCCAAGGCACGTTCTACGCCAGGAGGGACAAAGGATCACGAAATTGGAAACCTATGATCCACTGGAAGGTTACTACGTGGCCTTGCAGGAGGCGAAACACATGACTCTACAACACATGTCACTCGGTGACATGCTTGACAAAGGTCGTCACGCGTCCAGACACACTTGGATAGCGAAAACCACGCAGGTCACATAGGCGCAACAGATAAAGGAATCCGGGGAATGGAAGAAGACCACTACGCCTCCAACTCGGCCTCATGGACTTCCAGAAGACGAACTCCAGGGTGTCCAACTCTGGGAGGGACAAGGTCTCCGGCTATGGAATTCAGATCGGGTGAGACACCTACCTTGCCCTGTCGCCGTCGCCGTCGCCGTCTCACCGCTTTTTTTCGTAGTTATCGAACGCTTTCTGTCCGTGTCGAGGAAAAGCAGCTGCCTGCTAAGCCCAAGGCCAGCGCGGATCCAGCAGATGCTATAGCGAGCATCGACGTCCACCTCATCTCCCCAGAAGAGGTGTATACCCGTTACTCCACTCACCCCGTGCACGGCTTGGAAGATGCTGTCGTTCAGCGCAAGATCAAGGATGGCAAGAACGTCATCAGTCCTCCACAGACCCAGTACTGGAAGAAGGCGCTCAACTACATCTTTGGTGGCTTCAACTTCCTCATGTGGATCGCCTTTATTTTGACTCTCGTACGCGTTTCGCAATGAAGGGTATCCTCGGTCACTAACTGTTGGTTTTTCAGTTGTCGTACAAGCCCCTTGGCCAACCCCCTCAAGTTTTCGTGCTCGGTGTCGCAATCCTATTGGTGGGTGCCCTCGGTTGGATATATTTTCGCATTTCTCATTCTTTTTGCGACGATAGCTGCTTGTCATTATTGTTTCGGCTACGTTCTACGCCTTGGTGGACTGGAATGCCAGCAGGATCATGAAGTCAATCAAGTCTCTTATTGCTGAGGAGGCGTCTGTGATTCGCGATGGAAAGCAGATTCTCCTGCCGGCGACTGACATCGTCGTTGGCGACGTCGTCGTCCTCGGTCCGGGCGACCGTGTTCCGGCTGACCTGAGAATAGTACAGGTTTCCTCAGATCTTCGGTTCGACCGTTCCCTGCTTACTGGAGAGAGGTGAGCTCGCCCATCTTCTAAAACTTTTGCGTGCGAGAGTGGGCTAAGAGTAGCATAGTGACATGATCCCTGGTATTTTAACGGCGACGTCAAACAATGCTCTCGAGACACGTAACCTTGCTCTGAACTCAACGTTCGTCACTCAGGGTACCTGCACTGGCGTCACATTCGCTACCGGTGACCGTACGGTGATGGGTCGCTTAGTGGCCATGTCCGGCGAGAAGAAATTCAAGCTGACGACGATTCAGAAAGAAGTCTGGTTCTTCACAAAGATCATATCTTCCCTCGCTCTGTTCTTTTTCCTCTTCTCGATTCTTCTGTACGGCGTTTGGCTGCGGACAACGTACCCTGGATACGACACAACGAGTACGGCTATCGTGAACTCGATCGGTTGTCTCACAGCATTCGTACCCCAGGTATGCTTCTTTCGGCTCTCTTCTTCTTTTCTTGTATGACCGCTTTTTCTTAGGGTTTGCCCATTTGTGTCGCTCTCTCACTGACCGTCATCGCCCGCCGCATGGCAAAACGCTCCGTTTTGGTCAAAAATCTGGCCACTATCGAAACCCTCGGGTGCATGTCTGTCCTGTGCTCTGACAAGACAGGTACGCTCACGGCGGGAAAGATGGTGAGTCGTCATAGAATAGGGTGTCTCACACGCCCTCACCGGTCGTTATAGATGCTCGAGAACATTGCCTTCCTTGACAATCATTTCGCCGCTCGTGACATTCACATGAAGATCTCGCAAGCTTCGGAACCGGCGACATTCGCTGGTCTCAGAGCCGTCCATCAAATTACTCGGCTGTGCAACGCCGCGAAATTCGACGCAGCTACGCTCAAGAAGCCGATCGAAGAACGTACGGTGAAGGGCGACCCGACAGACACTGCGCTTTTACGTTTTTCCGAGGCGCTTTCCGTCCCTATCCTGGAAATCGATACCGCCCAGCTTCTGCAATCTTGGACGAGACATTTTGAGATCCCTTTCAACTCTCACAACAAATGGGCGTTGACTGTCGCAATTCCAAACGAGGAGAAAAGTGAAATTCCGGCGTGGATGCTCGTCAAGGGTGGTCCAGATGTATTGTTTCCCTCATGCACAAGCGTGTTGCAATGCGATGGTACCTCCATACCATTCGGGCCGAATGAAAGGCAGAAAATGTCTGCAATCCAAGACGAATGGTCGAGCGAAGGCAAGCGGGTTCTTGCGCTGTGGGTCTTACATCTGCTGTATCAAGTGTAATGCAGGTCTAAGTACCTTCCCCGCAGCTGCCGTAAACCTTTGGACGGAGTTAAGCTTGGATTGCCCGCAAACGCTATGGAAGAATTGATGTACTCTGAGATATCAGACTTGACGCTCGTCGCTCTTGTCGCTCTTCGTGATCCTCCTCGTGAGGATGTGCCAGCTGCAATTCAGACGATCCGACGAGCTGGTGTTCGGGTCTTCATGGTCACTGGGGATTTCAAACTTACAGCGGTAGCCATCGCACGTCAGGTTAGTTGTCCCTTTTATCTCGACTTGCGATCTCGCATTCATGATACGCTTTTTCTCTCCAGGTTGGGATCGTCTCACAAGAGCGAATTGACACAATCGACAACGTTCGAGAGGCTGCTTCCGAAAAGGCTTCTCTCAAGTCACGCTACGATGTCAAGCTGTCAGAGGATGACCCAATCAGGTCTCTCGTTCTGACTGGCGAAGACGTGGCAACTCTCAATCCGCCCGACTGGGATGTCGTTGTCGGAATGTACACTGAGGTCGTATTTGCGCGCACCACTCCGGACCAAAAGATGAGGATCGTTGAGGAGATCAAGTACCGTGGGGACAATACAGTTGCGGTCACGGGCGATGGCGTCAATGACGCTCCTGCACTGAAAGCGGCTGACATTGGAGTGGCGATGGGAAGTGGTAGTGATGTCGCAAAGGAAGCTGGTATGTCAATCGGTTTGCCGCCACCGCTTTGCTAAATTTGGCTCCAAGCTGCCATTGTCCTGCTCAAGAACGACTTTGGGTCGATACCGGTCGCCATTGAGATGGGTCGTCTCGTGTTCGATAACCTCAAAAAAGTTACTTTATACCTCATGCCGGTTAGTAACCTTTTTGAGAGCACACAGACGGGGACTGAGGTGGATTTCAGGCTGGAAGTTACACAGAATTCATGGCCGTCTTCACAAATGTCGTCCTCGGTATGCAATTGCCCATGACTACGTACCAGCAAGTCTGCTTCTGTATCACAAATGACGTCGTCATGTCAATTTCCTTGATGTACGAGAAGGCAGAAGCTGGTAAGTACACCATATTGGTCCTGGAATTTTTTGACGTACAGTCAGACCTCATGACGCGCAAACCACGCAATGCACGCACCGATCGTTTGACGGACTGGCGTCTGTTCGTGCAAGTTTACTTCGTGAATGACCAATATTTGTCAACTGGGCACATAACTGATAATCTCGCCAGTTCATCGGGTTGATGCTTTGGCCCTGTGCAATGGGCATGTGGTTCTTCTACATGCAACGTCAGGGCCTCTCGTTCTACGACGTCATCTTAGTCTATAACAAGTGGCAAGATGGCTGGCAAGGCTTTACTATCGACCAACTCACGGAATTCGTCAATGTGGGCACTTGCGTCTAGTACGTCATTGGAGACCTCTTCTGTTTGGGGTCACTGACACCGTGGTTATCTAGCTATGTCACAGTCGTCATTGGTCAGTACGGTACCTTGCTATCTGTTCGTAACCGTCGCGTCTCGATGCTCTACTCGAATCCTCTCTGGGGTCCCCGCCGTAACCTGGTCGTACCGTGCGGTATGCTCGCCACGATCACGATTGCACTGATCAACCTTTACGGACCTGGGCTTCAACAAGTCTTCAACATGAGACCCATTCCAGGCTTATTCTGGGGCCTTCCCTTTACCTTTGCGCTCGGTATTCTGATGATGGACGAGCTGCGCAAGCTGATCGTGAGGACGTATCCCAAGGTGAGGTGTCATGTTCATGTCGTTGCTTGTGCTGTGGTTAACTGACTCGACAACGCGATCGTAGTCTTTCATTGCTTGGGTTGCATGGTAAATCCGTCCCCGAACTACGAGGTGTCTTCAGTGTAATGGAATGATTATGATGGACGATCACGGTAGGTACACGTGTGTTTCTCTGTCACTAAATAGCACTAGGGGTGCAGAGTACACCACTGTTGTATTGTAGATTACAGTATATTAGAGTACCATCGTGTCATGCAGATTTTCAATATTATCATGATGAACGAATGTTGTCTTCCAATCCGTGGTTAGAGTCACATTAAATACGACTTGACAACGCCTCCAATCAAACTAGACCGTCCGATCCAACGTTGGTCCGCTTCCACCTCAAATTGAAATGTCACGTTTATTCAGCCTGTGGTCCACTAAGAAGTTGCAGTGATCACGCATGCAAGTTCTCCAAGAAACCCCATTGGCCACTTGCACCAACTTCAAACACAAACACTCCACCACACGAACAACCAATTTGGAAGAGATTTTTGTGACCCTAATCGATGACCCATTTTGAGGACTGCCAAATGGTACCTGTTGTGTATGGAGCTCATTTTGACAAGGGTTCCCTGATCCCTCCGAAAGGTCTTCTGTATGGTCGGAAGAAGTGCGAATATGCGAATAAGATCAAGTGCGTTGGTGCTGTCTTACTTTATCATGATATGAACCTCATTTCGATATTCTGATGTATGATAGCTATCTTGCCCTGTCGTCCATCAAAACACGATGCCCTTTCATGAAACCTCGGTGGTTGTACAGCCGTCACATCCACGTTCGCTTCCTTCATTCTGCTATCATGATAGACGAGCGCATTCCCGTCACGATGGAGGACATACTTTGCTGTTTTGACACCGTCCATGTTGAGTGCTGGTCAAGTGCAATACCGTAGGTGATGAAGTGTGTGATGGTCAAGTACTTAGAGTTGAATACCAGTAGTTGCCCGCTTCGAGTCGTCCAAAGGGTCGAAGGGCCAAAACAAGTATGTCGACACCCCTTTCCCTACTTGCGGCCTGCCAGCAGCCTATTTGTCTGAATTCTAAGACGACGCGAAATACAGTACGTTCACAACAAGGACATGAAATATCTAGACAACCACAGGAGCAACCTGAGCAGCCCAAGAATCAGCACGAAGCAAAACAAACCCACACGTTCAAGGTAACCGGAATCGTCCTGGTACAAATCAGAGTCAAGCCCTCTATCATCACCAGCGAGTTCTTGCTCCCCGAGATTCTGGAAAATAACAATGCGTCCAAGGAGTCAGTCACAAACATAGACTCAGATTCGGAGGCAAACTAAAGCCCACATCTTGGTCAGCATCGTCTTCGTGCAAATCAGAGCCAAGTCGTCTGCCATCACTGCGTTGGAGCACTTCGTCTCCAACATTCTAGACAATGGCAACACCTCAGTTACGAACACGAGAAGAGGCGAAACGAAACCCACATTATTGCGACCGTCGAAATCGTCTTCGGAAAGCAGTCGTCCGTCCAGAAGTTTCCCCATGTGCGTCGGCGCGAAGCGTATGCCTTTCCTCCGAAGACCCATCAACGTCCTCAGTGAATTCAGTGGTGTGGTTTGGAAGGTAAGATTACTCTGCAAGTGCGTTGGTCTATGGTTCGCCGAAATGAATCCGTCGCTCCCAGCTTCGATGCCTTCTTCGCCTTGCAGATCCCTTGTGTACACGCAAAGGAAGCGACACAACCGAATGTACGTCTCGTAGTCCTTCAGATATAGCTGTCCGGCAAACACGTTCAGTTGGTCCATGAGAAGCAAGGGAGGGATCCAGCCAGCGGGAGGAGTGGGGATGGTATATAGGGCTAAGTCATCGCATGGTTTCATGGACTTGGTAATGCGGGATGTGTAAAGATGCAGGTGAACCTTGTCGCTCGACCTGACATCCGGTAGAAAGTGGTTGACTTCGTAGGGGCTCAAAATGACAAGTACATCGTTGTCATCTCTGTTCCCGGAGACAACCCACATCACAGGGCGCAAGAAGTCATCTATCTTGCTCGATGATATGACGGTCTTGTGAAAGTCTGTTGTTGCCAGCACATATGGACTCCAAATGTGCGACTCGTTGGCAGCTGCAGAGGTTACATTGAGTGTCTCGAAAGCTCGACAGAAAGCTTGAGAGTTCGTAGGAACAACGCCTGTCGTTATAAAGGCAGTGACATCTGGATGGATCGAATGGATCGCTGGTGGTACCCTCGGAGGACGTTCCACTTGGCGTTCCCGTTCTGCTTCGTGAATCACTTCCCGCTCTTGTTCTTCATCCATGCTCACGTCGCGGAGAGATAAAATCCCAAGCTCGGTGCAACGCCGGTGGATGTCTGAGTCGGCCGACAAGGTTGAATTTGAAATCTTGTAGGGACCATAGAGGGCTTCCAATTTCTTGGCCTCGGGTTGGAGCCATCTGCTCGATAGTTCCTCCGAGGACAACTCGTCTCTGCAGAAACTGGTCCAATCGGCGCATCGTGTGGTGTGGTCCATCCCTTGCTGTGCCCAATGAGGTGCTCGCTGTTGGATGTCATCACATGTCTCGCGTATAGTCCATTGTAGTATGTCCATCGTATTGATGACATCCAGAGAACCCTTCCCAGCGACAGACCGGATCCGTCGATCAATCTCGAGTGGTGCGAAAAACATCACAGAGTGACCGTGACCGAGCTTCCGCATCCGCATGCAGCCTGCCAACAACAGATTCTCAGACTCACGGATCGAAGGAGCGTTGGCCGTACGTACCTTGAGTTAAACGATCCTTGGTGACTTTGGGACCTAATGTGACGGCAGCGCGAAATCCAGTTGGGAACTTGATGTCGGTACCACGCGTATGAGCGTCATCTAGGTACACAACACATTGGTCCAACTGCTGTGCGAATGGTGACGATATCAGAAGGTGCGTGCTACCATCTCGAGTGAGCACAGTCAACTCGTCATCTTCATTGAAATAAATGGCTGCAGGTGCATTCGTGCTGGTGGCCAGCCACGCCTTGGCTAGATCGTAGTTTTCGAGATCAAGCATCTGAGCACCAACATCCAATAGGACGCGGATCTCGGGCTTCTGCGCAACCAAGATCTTGAGGAATTCGCATGTCGTCCGTCGCTCGCCATTCTTGCGGGTCATGCACATATAATGCTTGTTCTCTTGCTGTAAAAGATACGATAAAACCTTCGCATTGGTCCCTCGCTGGTGATCGGGATCCCGCTGAGAGATATGGAGTGGTAATAGATATTGACCATCATTGGTTCCCGAAAATCCTGAAACATGACTGAGCAAGCAGGCTTGGCGATTCGGTGACCTTATTCCAGACGTACCAGTTAGTACACGTTCCTTCCTTTCTGCCAGATCCCAACCTGAACACGACAATTTTGAGGGAAACTCTTTGGCTTCCTTCGGAAATACAACAATGGAGAGGTAAAAGTCGACTGTTGCCCGGTTCCGCTTGAACAGAGGAAATAAAAACTCGTTCCACTGTTCCGATGACTTGATGTTAACGCCACTTATGGTTCGGAGACATTCTGGCACGGCGGCACAATCTCGTATCCAGAGCTCGTAATCCAAGGATGGGTCATCCTGTCTGAGCAAAATCTCGAAGGAAAGCCTCAGTTGTTCTTCGCTGAGACCACTGTAGTAATAGGAGAGGCAGGTGAGGATGATCGCGATGTCTGGATGTCCAAATTCGGCCCTTTGCGCTGGGACGTCCTTTGCCCTATATGGGACTGCAAGCATGGTGCGTATTGGGGCCAGACCATAGTCCACCCGCCAGCGGCGTTCCTTGAAAGCAAACAGGAGGATTCCAGTGGCCAAGAGGCCGCGCAAAAGCAGCAAGCCACCCCACAATCGCGTTCCCTTAGAGTTATCCTTCACTAATTGTACCTTTGTAGGTGAGACATTCTCGCATGACATGAAGCTTTGGATAGCGTCCTTAAGGTCCGAGCGGAGGTGTCCAAAATTGAAGTTCGGAAGGAGACCGTCGGTAATGTCTTGTATTATCAATGAGATTAACCTCTGACCGGCATCTGCGTGCAGGACACGAAGGTGGGGGAAGGACCCAGACGGACCGCGTTCATACTCTACTCCGAGCGGGAAACGCTGTCGTAAGAAGGATGCGTGCTTGCTCACGAGGCCGAGAATCTGTTCAGTGATAGTCCAGCGTTCAGGGAAACCTTCCATATGTTGCTGAAGACCGATCGTGTACACCAACTGATACCGAACGTGAAGGATTTCGTCGCTTTCATCTAAAACGTCTCGTGAATGAGAATGGAGCCACTTTTGAAGCTCCAGCAACGTGCGCGCCAATGTTTTCTCCTCTTCCTGTAGCAGCTGCTTCTCAACGCTCACTAGCTTGAGCGATAAGATGTGCTCCGGCTGGACGACCAGGATCCCTCGCTCCTTCATGCATTCCGACATAACTTCACGGAGGACCGTCACTTTCTGATGATCGAGCTCGAGGGATCGAGAAAATGGGAGGAAATATATTCGCCTGTTGACGAATCTACCAAGGCGATCCGCAAGAAGGTGAAACATTTGCGTTGTCAATGCTTTCGGGACAATGACGCGAACGAGTTGAGAACCATTGGCGAGGACAGCGACGACGATGGGAACGATCACGGATGACTTTCCCTCTCCCATGTTGAGTTGCATGGCCGTGTTGGTGCCTGAGCGTGGTGATATCATCTCGGCAGCAACCGCAGCCTGAACGCCACGAACTAAAAAGTCGCCTTGTAACTGAGGTGGATGAGGGAGGTCGCGTCAGCTGGTATATACGACTACCACATGAGAGACAAACCTGGATTAGTAGCCAATCTGGATGCGCTTCGGCATTCCAACCATCACAACCTTTGTTTCGTAATTCCGTGTGAAGCTCTTCATGAAGATTATAGAAGTGTAGTCGAAGCAATCTTTGAGCGCGCCGGAACTCGAGGGCAAGTAAAGTCAACCGTATTAGACATTCCTTCCACTTGTCGGAGAGTGTGACTGGTGAATTAGTCGCGAGGCAGCAAAAAAGAGCATGTGCGGTGATACGTGGCCATTGACCGGACTGCTCGAGGGCTTGTTCGCTCTGACTCTTCGGGCCGAGATGCTGCTTGATCTCATCCAAACTTGCAATGTAGTCGGCGCGGCACTGCGTGTAGTGTGTCACTAGTATCTCGAGCGTAGGCTGCTTTGTCGCTCGGTGGGCTGAAAGAGATATCTCATTCCCAAAGCATTCCGCACTAGTGCGCAAGGCCGAGACATAGTGACGCTGGAATGGATTCACTGAGTTGGCCTCGACCGTCGCAATGAGTTGGTGCAAGGAGACGGAACCAGAGAGTGAGGTACTCTTGTCGCCGGCAGCAAACGGAGGCAACCGGTCATGTTCTCGCAACGATGGTGCCGGTCTAGTGAATAGCTGATCCACCGAGAGTGACCAGGAGGTACTGGAGGGGATTCTTTGCGATGGTTGGAAGGAGTATTGAAGTGATGTAGTTGGGGAGGCTAGGGAGTGCGTCATACTCAGAATATTCTGAACACGAGTGAGGTGCTCTTTCAGTTTGAGGTTACGATAGCTGCCAGAGAACTGCCTTTGAACGTTGGATGTGAGATTTGATACATTGTATAGATTGGGGCTGAGTGAGCACTGCGGGGGAGTTTCACATGGCCAAGCGTTCATCAACCGGTTGACGGTTGCGTCGATGTCCGAGTTTCGTCTACTGTTGTACATTCGGAGTTGACGTTGTCGCAGATCGTAGAGGTTTTCGTTGTAGTTCGCGGGTTCAGAACATTCAGGACTACATTCGAAGGAGGAGGCGCAGTTCCAAACGTAGTTGCACAAAGTGGCCCGGGAAGGTTGATATCCTTCTGAGATGTTGTAAGAGTCATAATGTGGTGGGTCCTCCAACTGGAATTGTGGGTCCGTCGCAAACGCGACGAACACAGGGACCAGCTCGGCAAGTTCCGACGAGGCATACGCCATGGCAGGCAGTGAGAAAAGCATTTGAAACCATCTTCCTTCACCACTTCTTCGTAGGAGCTTGTATGCCTTGAGCCAGATCGATGGAAGATTCGGAGCCAACCACGATCTGTCATATTGAAGAGACAGAGTAGCGTCTCCAGATGTGCTCCGCGTCCATGATTCCACCATGCTCAGTATGTTCTTTGTGATCATTGAATCGACGGTCCGGCGATGGACGGAAATCGCCGCGGTGTAAGCGCGGTGTTCTGCAGAGGCACCATCTACCAGGTCTCTGGCAAAATACTGGACATCGGGTCCAGATGGTTTGCAAGAAAACTCGGATGGAAATAGATCCGCAGCTCGAATTGCGCTGCGCTTCAGTAGATGCTCATCCTGCGATGGGAAAGATTGGAATAGAACGCCTGGCTGACTCTCCTGGAACGATAGGACTCTTTCGCAGTGCTCCTTGATTCCTTTCGTTACAACGTACAACTCGTGATGCTGAGAACTGACGGGGAGATCAAGCCACTCCACCTGCTGCATACACGTGAGGTGTTTGGGGTACCATGTGCGCATAGGGCTTATGGATGCAATCGAGCTCAGGAGCTCCGCTTCCCAAGAACTGAGCTTCATGACGGACCAACAATTGGCCGACCGAAGTAGAGACAATGCTTCCTCCGTACCCGACCTGCCTGTAAGCGGATCGGTGCCACATCCGCTAGTAAGAGCGTGCAGGTAGGCACAATACAGTTTGTTTCCCAAACTGACGTTTCCTGTAAGGCAGCCCAGCTCTGTGTCGACTCTATAAACCTGGTATACGGCCCGCTGAAGAGCGGATCCGCGAGTGTTAATCTCGACATGAACGTGGTGACCGTCCTTCCAGTATGAAACCTTGCCACCAGGGATGAGGACACATCGGGGGGTGATTTCAGGAGCATTGGTGTCTCCGACCTTTGGCCGAAGCACAAGTCGATTGGCCAAACCAAAGAGAGTTCCAACAGATTGGTTTTTGTCATAAACCATGCCCCGCATGTTGTGAGATTGGAGGTCCCCATCCTCGTCGACGTAAAAGGATAGGCCATATCGGGGTAAGGCAACGGTTAGTTGCAACGATGACAAAGACTGACTGGAGTCAGACGGGGATACGCTGACAAGGAGATTCTGTGGGGTATCGAAGGGCCGCAAGAGGTTGGAAACCATCTCCCAGGATTGGCTTCGGATGTCTATCAGGAACTCGTTGCCTTTCTGCATGCGATATCGTCCGGGAGTGCAATCAAGTTTCCAGCTCTCTGGCGAAGCTTCCCAGAGGCGGTCGAGAGGGCGGATCTCCATGATGGACGTGGAGAGATTCAACCAATGCACATGCCCTTCAATCAACACTGCCGGCAAGTCCCCCTCCAACTTCTGTTGAGGGATGAGCTCGATGAAGTCTGAATCATTGGTAACTTGTTTCCGCTTCGCTCGTATCACGAGATCTAATCCATAGTTTCTGAGGGAAAAGTACACCTGTGCACGCCATATAAGTTCTCATGATAGATCCCTTTCGAAGCTTGAAGTGCGCTTACCTGGTGATCGGAGATCATGCCCCTTGATGAGTAGTCCATCCCCGGGAGATCACCTGGTATGACCTCGATCACTTGCTGCAAAGGTTCTGGTGATCAGTGCCTATTTCACATCGGGCGCTGTGGCGAGACGTACTTCGCCAAATATTATGTTGTATAGCGGATGCTGCAAAATTTCATTTGGTAATCGCCCCAGCGGTTTCCCATTGACCAAAAGCGACCCATCAAGTAAATTCAGATGCACCACTTGCGAACTCTGGTTAGCTGTTGGCGCAGTCGTGCACTCTAACCAGCGTGAGTTCGGTTCCTGTAATGGGGTCCACTTCGAACCTGGACGGTAGTCAGACCAAATCCAGCGAACCGCAAGGTTGACGCCTTGATCGCTGGAGTCGGCCTGAATAACGTCCCTTACGGCGTTCTCGAGAGCCAGAGAGAGGCGGCGATCTCGGTCGATGAGAAGCTGCGAATATGCGGGGAGAGAAGAGACTTTGTTTGGCGTATGGTCGTGAATTAACATCGCAGATGAAAGTAGAACCATGATATCTTCTGCTGAATGAAGGAGCTCTCGGATAACGGAGGAATCAACATCAAACGTGCTTCGACAGATAACCGCTGTGTCCCGTAAAAATCCACGGAACTCTTCATCTCCGGGTGTCTTCGTGAGCTTGGCCGATAGTTCTTGCACCCAAGAGAATACCTTGCCACGCACGGTGCGAAGTAATTCAAGCGCCTTCAGCGAGATAACTTCATCAGGACTGGACGCGAGTAGACGACGGAGCAAGAAGGAGATGGTATCCATGGTCACTCCTTCCAGCCAACTCGCTTCGACACTCTGGACAAGGCTCTCGAGCTCCCTGAGAAGCGCATGGCAGAATGAGAGCTGTCGGGTCTCCTGATGCCACGTCCACTCGGTAGCGGCAAGCGGTCCGACTTGAGAAACTGCCTGAGCCAACAGCAAATGGACTTCGGGACGACGAAAGCTCAACGATCGACCTCGAAGCTCTCGCAAAATGTTGAGCCATTGAAGCAGGCTGCCACTGCGCAGGTGACCGAACGCTGTATATTCATGGACGGAAAGATCTTTGTGGCAGTCAACCTGGTTTGCCAAGACGTCGTTCGATGTATGGGAGGTGGTGTCGACATATTTCTGTAGGTTATGGTATGGTCCGCTTTGGAGCTCGTATGTGCAATATCGCCTGATGTCAAAATGACCCAGCGCTTCTGAGACAGGAATACGAGCGTAACTGTCGACACCATAGAACGTCAACCCACTGTTGACGCAAACTTGTCCTTGCGTCGTGGGAATGGATGTTTTGCTATAATGTGTGACAACAAAGGGTTTCGTATCGGAACCGAGAGTGATGCGTGACCTGGGATGCCGAACAAGATAAGGCTGGAGTGCAACATAGTCGGTGAGCTGGATATAGGGATCTTTTGGTTCAACGGACGGAGAAAAGATATCAGCCAAGAGATGAAATGTGGCACTACGCCACATGTTGAAAGAGATTGGGCAATCTAACTCAAACACGACCGCCTCCGCATGGAGTTGCCCAGTTGGCAACGGCCACTCGTGAACCGTTACCGTCATGTTCGAGAAGTCCCTCTCAAGATCACATTTGTGGCAGTAACTGTAGTGGTATTTCCGCCCATACCAGTCAACGCCAAAGACGTGATCAGTCTTCGCAGCTTCTTGTTGAAGTTCGGCAAATCGAGCGTTTGCTGTCCCGAGCTCAACAACCTTTTCGTGGACTTCGCGGCGAGCTACTTGTTCAATTCGATCCTTGAGATCCTGGAGACGCGAGGAGCCTCTGTAGTAACGGACTGCAAATGTGTTTGCAGTAGTTGTCGGGGAAAACACCGACCACTGGGATCGAGAATGACGACAAGATAGGTATTGGTGAATATGGCGAAGACGAGAGAAGCTAGCAGTCTTAGACAGCAACAGATTTTCCAAAAGATTCGTTGAAACCTCCGGAGAGTAATCGGCGAGCATCGGAATTTCCTTAATGGCTACCTTGTCCAGCGCAACCCAAAGCTCGATCGTAGTCAGTAACATGACCGAGAGGAGCTCTGGATTGTTCCCGTATGTTTTGAGCGCGCTCGAGGAGTATTTGTTTCCCAAGATCTCCAGTTGTACACAAGCTTCATCATTGTTCGTCACGCTATCAACCCAGCCATCAATGCCCTGTTCAACCGCCTGCTCAACATCATACAGCGCGACGTGGGGTTCAATGTGGTATGCGTCCTCGAAGAAGGCCCCATCAGAGGAAAGAAAGTCATCAAGAGAACCTCGAAGACGGTGTTTAGGATAGAAGGAAGTGTCGAGAGGGAGGACGACGTGGTGAGCGAGACAGTTGTGGATGTAAGCGTGACTACCCAAGAGCAACAGCTTAGCATCTCTGGAGAAATCGAGCTGAGAAGGAGCCCAGATTGGTGATACACAATGAGTAGCCTGTACATCGCTCCACCTCTTCTCGAGTGTCGATCGGAGGGAAAAGCATGTCTGCAACACGGTGTTAGACAGCCAGTCTGGCGCAGAAGAGCCAAGCTTCCTCAACCGTCGGCTGATCTTGGCTGACATGAAGTTGAGTAGGTCATTGGGAAGGTGCAGACAGATCTGTTCCTTCGCCAGAGAACACATGAAGAATAACATGAATTGCTTGTAGACATCGCGCCCCTGGACGGACCGATCCAAAGAAGTCTGAATCGCAACCCTGATAAGCAGCCAGAGCGATGAGCGCCTCCAGGGCAACCTTGAGTTCTTCCATACAACATCGTCCCCCACCCGTTTTGTAATGCGAACGATGTCCGCAGGGCAACCAACACTTCTGAGGATGCCGGTGAGCAATTCGGTGATATAGCGAGGGTGGGTAGTGTCCCGGGTTTCAGGAACAGTAGACTGCGCCTTTTGACTAGTCGGGACGGCGTCAAGGGTATCATCGTTCATGTGAACGAGGAAATTTGTGAGTTCGGAAAGAAAACTCTCGGCTTCGAACACGGCGTTGGGTATCTTGATTGCCGGTCCAGGGTAAGAACATATGAGCTTCCCTTGTGCGGTCACCACATTCTCGGCTTTCGGGGATACTTCGAAGGACTCGAAGATGGTGATGTCTCTCTGCTTTCTAAACAGGACTGCTGCGTTTTGAGCTCGAATAAGAAATGCGATGACGTCTACATGTCGTGAGCCTTAGGATGCAATGGAAGCTCAAAAGCTCACCTCCCACGTTCATGCTGACGAGTTGAGAAGTTTGGAATCGATCCAGGCTTTGAAACTGGACAGTGGCCTGCAGATTATCCAACATCCGAGAAATGGTACACCACTGAAGCGCATTGACTGGGTCGACATGGTCACTGTAGGCACGCGCAGCAGACGCGACCGCCCCAGCTAGCGAATGATCGTTGTGGATACTGTGGTCATCCCCATCGGGGAGTTGGAGAGGACAAAAAACATGAGTGATGATATATTGCAATGTACAAGGGTCCCCAGGATCAAGAGGAAAGTAAAACATTCGAGTCATCAAGGATTATAAGAGTGGAGTTGAAATCGAAGAGTGGCGTTCAAGGGATGGTGGAGGAAGCAGAACACCTACAACCCTGTCCTTATACCCGTCGATATCTGCACTGATTTTTACCTAAACTTCAGTGTCTGAGTTCAAATAGCACAGGATGGACCTACGACATTATGGAAACGGAACAGAGCGGCAACGAGGCAAGAAGCCTTTACGCATGTGATCAGCCAATGGCAATGGAAGGCCTGGCGACTCCCTTCATTTCCCGGGGCCCTCGGCACAGGACTGCACCCACGAGAGGGAATAAGATTGAGAACGTTTAACTTGCTGGCATGTCAGGCACTAGGGAATCGCACTGTCGCTGGCGTGTGGTATAATCATTTCAACAAAACGCGAGAAACCTGCCATTGTCAACTATCAGTGAAATTGTTCAGCTGAAAACCGTCAAAGAGAAGGCCTACCCCGTGGGCTAATTCGACGCTGTTTGCAGGGTGCACTAGCTGAAGAAGTGGAAGCTATTAGTAGTGAGGATGCGCGGCGCGGCGCATGCCGCTTGAACTGATCTGGTTCAAGATGAATGACATCGAGCCCATCAACAAGCTTCGCCTTGTGAGATGAACGACTCGTCCAACTTGCTGTGAACATCCGGAACAGTTGGACGAGGGCCGCTGAGAATGTCCGACGGCTCCAAGCGGCGGCGCGAAGTTTGACTTTCTGACTCCGGTCCTGTTCCGATCGCCGTAACAGCGAAGGGGCGCAGTGTTGATCGTCCCAACCGTGACGGCGTCCTCTCGAGCCTCAATGCTCATCGACCTCTTCAACTGTGTTTCTGTTCTCTCCAGTGCTCGCTGACTCCCTTGATTGGGTCCTTTCAAGTCTCAATATTCATTGGCCGCGCTCATGTACTGGAACAAGTTTTACTTGTCACCCCATAGTCCTAGGAGGCTTCGTCTCAGCAGAAGCCAGCAATGACCCTTATCAGGTAAGTATGCTCCCACGGGCCGACCAGGCAGTCCGAACCCTCTCGGATTGTTCGGCCTATGTACACGTCGCCCCCGTGCAGCACTCCTATCCCACACCATCCACGGGCGGGATTTGATGAACAACACTAATCGGAGTTTGTCGCCCCGTGGCCAAGTTGACTCGCGTCAGCAATAAATTTCTCAACTTCGGCTGCTTCAGTCAGAGACCACTCGAAAGACAATAATAACAGAAGATTTGCAACGGGATATAAGGAATTGATCATAACTACTGCGAACATTGCCCATAGATCAAACTCAAGCCCTCGACCATCATTTCACGCTAGTGGCCTCTGGCATTCTGAGCGGTAGCAGGACGCCGTCATCAGTCACCCAACCATGTGAAGAGGCATATTGGAACCCACGTCATCACAACCATCAAAGTCGTCTTCAGAGAGCGACTCTCCTTCAAGCAGTTTCCCCACATGTGTCAGCGCAAAGTGTATGCCTCTCCTGCGAAGGTTCATCAATTTCTCCAGTGAGCCCAGTGGCGAGTTTTGGAACGTGTGTGCAGTCTGCAAGTGTCTTGGGTCGATTTCTTGGCACGATGAACCCGTCATTTCCGACCTCGACGTCCTCTCCGCATTGTAGGTCCCTTGCGTGTCTCGTAGTCCTTGAGGTATAACTGCCCAGCAAACACGTTTTTTAGCTGGTCCATAAGATACGACGGGGGGGGGGGTCCAACGAGCGTGCATCGCGGGGATGGCGTACAGGGCAAGGTCATCGCATGGCTTCATGGACTTGGTGATGCGGGGTGTGTACAGATGCAGGCGAACCTTGTTGCTCGACCTGATATCGTGACTAGGAGCAAATTATTGACTTCGTAAGAGCCTAAGATGACAAGTACGTCGCTCTGAGCTCTCCTCCCGGAGACAATCCACATCACCGGGCGCTAGTAGCTGTCTATCTTCGATGATATGACAGTCTTCTCGAAGTCCATCGTTGTCAATATAGATGAGCTCCAAACGTGCGCCTCGTTGAATACCGCAGAGGTCGCGTGGAGTGTCTTGAAAGCCGGAACACTCCGACCGGTTTTTTTTTTTCATTCAGTTCGGAAGAAGAGCGAATATGCGAACAGGATCAAGTGGGTTGGTGCTGTCTTACTTTACATGATATGATCCTCATTTCGATTTTCTGATGTATGATAGCTGTCTTGCCCATTCACGAAACCTCGGTAGTTGTATAGCCGTCAAATCCATGTTCGCTTCCTTCATTCTGCTATCATGATGGACAAGCGCATTCCGATCACGATGGAAGTGAGCGCAAGGCAGCATTTGACCTATGTATTTTGTAGACCATCAGCTGATATGACAGGCGCATCTTGTTGATACGGTATCCTTAGCCGGTCTGTCGCCTCGCTTTGTATTGTACTTATTAACTGCCGCTCTGCTCTCGGCCCGCAGCAAGTCCGCTGCGTATGGCGCACGGCGATGGTCTTCGCTTCCAGATTTTTCTTGGCGTAAGGTTCTTACCTATAGCGGATGTCTCCGTTTTTGCTCCACAGGTACCACATCTTACCACGCTCATCACGGTTGTGGCCATAGCCATATCCTGCGGAGGTGCGTTGGCAACGTGGCACAGAATGTTTCGTTATTTCATGGACACGTTAGAGCGGAGATCGGTGACCCGTTTGAGAGCGCGGGGTTCTTCGATACCTTGATTTTCGAATTGGGTTAGCTCGTTCAACCACTCATGACTCTTATCGCTTTAGTCTCCCAGCCACTCATACCTGAATGGACCTGTCTAGGACGAAGCAGCTTCATTTAATGCAGCTGGCGGACATTGCAAGAAGTCTCGAAGCTCTACATTTTGAGTTTCAGCCTCACTTTCGGCGGAGTTAGACACCACCAAGTTTGAATGCGCACCGGGCTTCAGAATCGTTCCAACTGGGTCCCTTCTTACCTGCCTACTGTCAGTTCCACGGACGTACACCCACACGCTGGTTCCTCGTGTCCGATATGATAATGGAGCTTTTGATCCTGAGGCCTGCAGGACATGTTTCAAGTTGTTCGCTTGTTACTCGGGTATAAACACAGCATCTTGCATCGCGAGTGCTTCCGTTCTGTTCATAAGGAGGACACCCTGTTCTGAATAGGTTCACCTTCTACTCCCATCCACCTTGAAGACGGTTCCAGTACCAGTGCGTCGAATTTCTCAAAAATGCTCGATGCTGAAGCGCTGACCAATGTGCTTGCGATTTCTGACAGCTTGGAATGATGTCTACGGACAATGCTTCGACTTCAACAGAGAGCGTTATCAAATCGATAGGCATCCCCGTAAGCGTGCTCACCTTGTGACCTCGAGTCTCGCCGATGTAAATTCATCTATCTAGCACGCCTATGAGTCCTTGCTTCGGTCCAATGCGTGTCCTTCCGCCAAAGCAAGTACCGACGTCCAATCCCTCATCGAACAACACGAGCACCAACTAGTTGTTATCCAAGACGAAGTCGAGCACCTCAAGGCACGCCTTGCTGGCATGGAGGACCATCGACTTCGCACTGAAACCATGCTCGTCCAACTTCACGCGGCGCTTGCCCCAATTAAGCGCCTGCCGCACGAGATCCTGTCCGAGATCTTCGAGCGCTGTCTCGATCTCGATGTGAAAGGCTCTCGCGTGCTGTTCTCGGCGACGGCACGGAACAAAGAGGCACCATTGTTGTTTGGACGCGTTTGTCGAACTTGGCGAGCCATCACGCATGCGACGCCTCGGCTGTGGCGGGATATCTTCGTCAACATCTGTGATGGGCGTTACTCGGACGAACTTCGCAAGGATGCGTTGCCGGTGCTGCAAATGTGGCTGGCACATTCAGGGAGTCTCCCCCTCCACCTTGTCGTTCTGTGCAAGACGGAGCGGTTGTTACCCGGTCTGGTGGACATCTTTGAGACCATCGCAGCCCATGCAGCGAGGTGGAAGAGCGTCCATATCCGTTTGCAAAATTCGCCCATCGTATACAGCCTTGTTTGCCGCACTTTCACCAAGTGTACATCGCTGTCGACGCTCGACATAACCGACGGCGGTCAAAGCAGGTTGTTTTTTGGTATTCGTCAACCGGACGAAGTAGACGAGGATGTGGAATCGGTCCATTTCGACTTGTCCCTCGCGCCGCTCAGCCGTCTCTCGTTGTCGCTAGCCGGTCTCGCCATTCGGGACGTGCATGCACCTTGGGCGACGCTCACGCAGCTGTTTTTCATGCAAGACGCGCGTTCAAGCACAACGTCCATCACGGACTACGTAGCTATTCTCCAGCAATGCACGTCGCTTAGGGAGTGCGGTATCGCTATCGACAGCGGCATTCGGGACGCGTCGCTCGAACCGTTTACGCTCCCAAGCCTCGAATGCCTTGAGCTGCAGGTGCTTCGAGAAGCAAGTCAGACGACACAAACAGGCGATTTCCTGAGCGCGCTGAATGCGCCGCGGTTGTACGCACTCTCTATCGAGGACAATTGTCCGCGGAGAGACGTGGTGTCGTACCACAGCCAGCTGAAAGCCTTTTTGCAAGGTCACCGAGACTCACTCCGGTGTCTCAGGTTCTCGACAAGCTCCAAATTCTTCACATCGGAAGACATGATTGCGTTGATCATGGAAACGCCACTGTTGACAGAGTTGGAGTATCGGCCTGAAGAGGAGTCATCCCCGAGAACGTTGGTGGAGGCGTTGACGCCGCGCGTGCAAGGGGACGTGATGCAATGTCTGCTTCCTTGTTTGGAGCGGTTCTTCGTGTACTGGGATACGACGGAGACGGTGTCGATAGTGGGGGACATGATCGAGGAGCGGTATGGATTGGTCGAGCGGGGAATCGCGCGGCTCAAGCATCTCTCGTGCAAACCCGTGAAGATGAGCACGGCGTATGATTGTATGCCACCGCATATGCTGGCGGAGAATTTGGCTACGCGGCTGGAACCGTTTTGTCAGTGTGGGTTGCAGGTAGATTGGGAGGTGTATAGATATGATCTCGAGTTTTCGTATTGTTGATGTACGGTATTACATGGAGCATGGCTATAAGATCTCGTGAAATGTCCAAGAATGTGCTGACGGAACAGGACAAGGTGTCTTCAGCAATTCGAGGGCATGATCGTGGACCAGCATCCATGCTTCACCTTTGCTTATCTAGGACCATAAAGGAGTCGCTCGACGCATTCAACGTTCTCTAGCTATACTAGGACGTAGCGTTTGAGACGGAGAGTTTCAAGAATCAAGACATACAAAGGGTATGAACGCAAAATGCGTGAGGGCAAAGTTAGGTCCTGTAAGGTACATCGAAGGTGTGCGAGGATGAATATGAATTGGCAGGCAACGTATCCGTCGTAGGTAGAGGTGGTATTGAAGATGAGGACACCACCGAGACCAACTCTAAACCAACGGTCAAGCGCTCAGCGGTTCTACACTTGTCACGGCGTCAGCTATGGCCTGCAGTGACAGAAAATTTAACTCACTCCATCTGTCGTGCGAGCAACGTTACTAACAAGACAAGCCTGAGCAGGCTCTATGTTATTGCGGCAGGAGAGACCAGACCATCGAGAGACTCCACTGACAGGCAGAGATGCCTGCGGTGCAGACGAGCCCGGAGCCTTTCGACTAGTCTTCGAGGCGGATCACCTCCAAGGAGTGATCAACGAAAGGTCTATGGGCACACGTGCTCGATCCAAGCATGCTGGACAGATGCACAAGGTCGTCCAACTCCAAGGCGACACGAGGACAAACCAGAGACTAGCAGAGAACCTTTATGACAGTGACTGAAGATATTCAAAAGGATTTCTGCGCGTGATGCATACTAGGCTGGGTGATGCGAAACAGTTGGGTTTCAAATGTTTCGCTAATCGATCATTGACATTTGACCACGATGGGCTCAGATACACCCATCCTCGACGTCCTCGCTACACATCTCCCTGCAGCCATCTCGTCCGTAGAACTGTCCAGTCTTCCCTCCCAGTCGCTCGAAACTCTGCTCGCCTTTGCTCTCGGAGCAGACTGTCCAGCCCGCCTCCCCGACGCGACGCGGCGCGACTGGTCCGGCACACAGCCTGCAGCTCTCAAAGCACTCCAAGACGCCCTCGGGCCCAAAGTTGCCAAACGTGTGCGCGAGTCCCACGACACAGACGTCGTTCCTGCCCCAAAACGACAAAAAACGACACCAGACGACGACGATGCCGACGACGCACCCCGCTTCACCCTCCCATCCATCTCCACCACCTCCCCCGTCCGCAAAAAAGTAGACGTCACCGTCCACGCGCGCTCCATCCGGTTCGTCAATCCGAACACGCGCGTCCTCGAGGCGTCCGTCCCCCTCGCCAACATCACACGCGCCTTTTTGCTCCCCACGCGTGGCAAGACAAAGGGCCACTGGACCGTCGTGCTCCTCCCCACCGACGTCCCCGACAAGGCCAAGGCGTCCCCATCCACCGCGCAGCAGGTCATCTTTGGTCTCGACGCGCTCAGCCCCGCGCCATTCGAAACCATCTCCTACGCCACCTCGGGCACCACATCCACCACCACCGTCATCGCCAAGGGCGCAGAGACTGCGTCCGCACTCCGCGCCCTGCTCTCCCACATCCCCGTCCCGCTCCTCGAACCCTCTGCCACCGTCTTCCGCGGCGCAAGCGCGACGCCCAAGGCGGGGCACAGCGCAGCGGGCATCAACGCCTACCTCGCCGCCAAATCCGGCACGCTCTGGTTCTTGGACGCGGGCATCCTCTGGGGCGAAAGCAAGCCCTGCGAGTTTTGGCCCGTCGGGGATCTGTTGCCCAAGGACGGCGTGCGGCTCATCAGCGCCACCGGGCGGACGTGCTCTGTTATTCTCAGTCGCAAGACTGCGGAGGGGAAGGAAGATGTGCAGAGCGCCGAGGATGGGGTCGTGGAGACGGCGTTTTCGATGGTTGATGGGAAGGAGCAGGATCCGATCGATGCGTGGGCGCGGCATCGGAAGCATCTCTTTGGGAAGGGCAGTGCTGCCGCTGGTGCCTCCTCGAGCCAGGCTGCGGGCAGCAGCAAGGAAGTACGTCCGACACAGTTCGGGGCCAACGGGACCGCAACCGTCCAGGGTGCCGCATGGGACGATTCCGACTCGGATGACGGAGACTTTGAGGCCTCGTCTGAGGACCTCGAACACGGCTCCTCGGACGACGACGAGGACAGCAAGGGTGGGGGTAGTAGCAGGGCGGGGAGTAGCGACGAGAATGGCAGTGCGCACTCGGAGGGCGTCGAGGAGAGTGGGGACGATTCAGAGGTGGAGGAGCTTGACCCAGCTCGTCATCCGTTGCTCCGGCCCGGCGCTATGCCGCGCATGTCCAGGGCAGCGATCGATACGGTGGTGGATATGGTCCATCGAGATCTCGTCGAGGATGCGAGCGACGAAGAGGACGAATTAGAGGAGTGATCTGGAGGCGTGGTATCTTAGACGTTCTTTACAGCTACATTACTGATTCACCAAGGTGGCATAGAGCATTGTATACTATGTGCATACAACGACGTCATATACTCGGTCACACGAACACTCGAACGGGATCGTGAAACATTCGAGAATAATTCAACGCGTTCGTGAGGATATACTATTATGTTTGTGCTAGAGAATGTAAAACAATTTACACGTGGTGGCACATGGATTACTCTAGCTACAAGCGATCCGACCTACGGATGTGGCGATTCAGATGGGTAGGAGCAATGTATAACGAAATGCAATTTCAACGTTGTCAACGAAGTACATGTCAGTCATGCTTAGTAGAGGTCGATACAAATCCCATCGTACATTTACTCATACAATGTCTCAGCCGAAGTAGAAAAATATGGGGCCCGAATAGAACTCTTTAAGAGTCGCCCACCATCTCCGCCCGAGCCCTATCACCATCGCTTAGCCTCTCCCAGACCGTCCATCTGTCCAAGGTATCATGAATCTATCAAATCAGATGGACGCCTTACCTCTCGGTTCGTACGGCAGCAACATCGCCAGGCTGCCCGCCACCACGACCATGCCAGCCGCAATATACACTGGCACCGCCGTTGCGAGGTTCGCGTACAGCGCAATCACGGGCGCCTGTTGAGCGCACATATAAGCGTTTCGATGCGTCCCCATCAAGAAGGAAGCACGTACC
>JBBPMA010000225.1:6108-35407 GCA_038090075.1 Xanthoconium purpureum | reverse complement strand
CAATTGGCATATGTCTGACAGACATCTTTATTTCAAAGGCCAAATGTACATTCCTCCATATGAGTGACAGGCCATTCTCCAATCTATATATAGTTCTTCAACCACTGGCCATGCAGGACACTTTCACACCAAGACTCTACTAGAATGTAACTTTTGGTGGCCTGGCCTCTTCTCTTTCATCAATGCCTTTATCTCTGGATGCACAATATGTCAACAAAACAAAGTTAACCACCATCCAACCCATCCTCCATTAGCTGTTATCCCATTTTCCTCCACTCTTTCATTCAAGCAGCTCTCCATAGATTTTGTCACTGATCTTCCCCCCTCTGACAAAAATAACTCATTAATGATCATGGTTGACTGTTATAATTCTTTTTCTTTCTCATACTTTTTTCCTCTCCTGCTTGACCCATCGATCACACTCTCCTCTCATTCCTTAGCATGAGAGGATGAATGACTACCTACTCATATTTGACTCTCAATCTTCTCCTACCTTTCTTTCTCTATGATCTTGTACTTCTCCACCAGGACTGTCTTCTCCTCTGACTATCTCTCTTATGGTAGTCACATGTCCCCACCCTTCCATACTGTTCTACTAAGTTCTTCTTATATAAACCAGTAGTATTTAAATACCCACTCAGCCTGTACTTATTTCTTATTCTTGTTCTATGCAATAACAGTGTCAGTCTTGTAATCCACAACTCGTCTGGTTGTGACTCAATCCCTTGTTATCTCATTCTCTTTACTCTAAGACCTCTTTGAGGACATTATGTCTCTTCGTGAGTACCCCCCTCAGAGTAAGTAAACCCTTGCCCTTGATGCAAGTCTGTTGACTCGTGTAACATTAATCATGGCCTTATAAAGGGGGTAATTCTCATATCTTGTTTTAAAACAATTGATGCTGCTGGAGTTACCAGACTTTTTATTTTACATGTCTTCAAACAATTTGAACTCCATGACTTTCTAATCTTAGATCAAGGTCTGCAATTCACATTAGCCTCTGCCAGAGAACTTGCCCACCTTCTCCACTATGATATCAAACTATCCACCATATATTATCCACAAATCAATGGACAAATGGAATGCATCAACCAGGAAGTTGAAATGTACCTTTGCATCTTTTGCACCGACAATTCTTGGAAATGATTGGACTTCCTTCCCACAGCTGAGTTTCATCATAACTCCATCCCACATAGCTCCACCAAAGTTTCACCCTTTTTTCTTCTTTCCTTGAGCATACACTCTCTTGGAAAAAACCTTTTTCCCAGCTCTAGAAACCTGGTTGTCCACCCTAAAAGAAGTATGAAAGAAAACATTAGCTGCCCATGAAACAGCTTGTCAAATCATGAAGGAACAATACTTCTGAAACTTTACCCCATGGAAAGTCAAAAACAAAGTCTGGCTGGAAGTGACCAATCTTTGTCTCAACTACTCTTCTAGGAAATTAGCTCCCAAACATCAAGGCCCCTTTGAGATCTCTCAGGTACTATCCTCCCTATTATACTGACTCCAACTTCTTCTGACCTGGAAAATCCATAATGTCTTTCATGCTGCCCTCTTATCTTCCTATAAAGAAACCAAAACACATGGTTCCAACTTCTCAAAATCTCCACCTGACCTGATTGCCTCCAAAGAAGAATACAAAGTGGAACAGATTGTTTTACATTAGGGCACTTCAGGATGCTACAGGTTCCTGACCACATGGAAGGATTACCCACTCAGAGAACATCTGGAAACCTGAGTCCAATCTCTGACATGCATTAGACATCCTTAAACTCATACTACTCAAACACCCACTGTTTCCACACCAACCAGATGTGGCTGCAAATGATTGCTCTGACAAACCTGCTGACCCTTTCAGCTGAATAGATTGGTGTGCTGGTGGAGTCAAATTGATACTAGGGCACAAATGAAGCACTTCAGTGGAACAACATTGGAGTTACAGTTTTTTCCCACAGCAACTCACTGTTGAAGTGAGACATTGCTGCCCAAGTTACCACACATCTTCTCAAGGGTGGATGGAATATGGTGTCATATTCAAAGATGGTGTTTCTCTTTCTTAAATACAGGTTGGAGCAGGCATACTGCCCTGTTGTTTCCTTTCTGATCCTGGACCTCCTTGACCAAGTCTGAAAGGGCATCAACAGTGTAAAGAACATTATATTCCCCAGAGTCCCTTCCACTTTGGCTTATGCACTCTATGTTCATGCAACAAAATGTGACCTGCCTGTATTTAGGGCTGAGGTGCAAAAGGCACAGGGCTGGGCCACACCCACATCCAAGGCAATGAATTATGGTGATGGATATCACCATTTGTGCTTTTTCAGCTGCATTAATAGTTTTCCAAGTATGACCACCTGTTTTTGTATTGGAAGCAATGCTGAGTGGAGGTCCACAAAAGCAGAGGTTTAGCCATATGATATCCAATGCCAGACTGCCAATCACATCACAAACAAACCCACCATGATTACTAAGTAGTGGGAGAAGCTCATGATGCATGCTGAGCAGTCAAGGACCTATCAAGTGAGCCACCCTTAGTCACAGTCTCTTTGTGGCTAACTGTTCCCAGAGAAACTATGCAAGCCTGGTAGTGCACATGGACCTTTAGGATGCTTATTGCAGTAGGTACAGCCTGCATTTTAACTGATCAGTTCTAGATGCTTCAATATGCAGATGGCAAAGAGCATGTCAAGAGATGCAGACCCTAACACTCCAATTGTGGTGCCTTTCAAAGACAAGATGAGAATCTACACCAATCCCAATTTGGTGGCCATGTGTGAAGAAAGACACAATGTGCACATTCAAGATACATTTTTTGGAGATTTGGAATTGCCTCCCATCTCTAGCTACTTACCAAAGCTGAGTATCTGGCCACTTTAAATCTGACTGACAACCCTGAGATCCCTCTTGAGCTGGAGGCCTTTTATATATATATGGCTGCACTCATGAAAGAGCATTCTGTCATCCTCACCCAGGAGTTTAGGTTTCTCTTTGGCAAGGCAAGGAAAAAATACTTTGCTAAGGAATCATCTCACCAGATCAAGGGTTCAGTGAGACCAGCTCACACCTCTTCCCCTGAAGCAGCTCACACCTGCCCCCCAGAATTCCCCCATTTTCTCCTCTATGTCAGCACTATCTGTGGTGGGAAGTCAGCTCCTTGCAAGGCACAAGCATTCAGCAATCAGTGCCATCCTGAGTATGGCTGCTGACACCAATGGTGGCAATACCCCAGAAATAGTGCCTGCTGCTCCTTCAGTTGCATGAAAGTCTTTCAGCAATGTTGATGACCTAATTCTCAATTTGTATGGCAAGGTTGTTGACATTGGCTGACATGAGGTGCTGTTAAGCAAGTATTGTCTTCTTTTGGGAATGCCTGCTTTATGTCACCCCATGAGCTACCCCAGGAAGTCTTCAACCCCAGATAATGCCTGCCCGGAGTGCAGATTCCCATGTGTGTAAAGATCTTTATCAACCACCTGCAACCATACATGCTCATTTGCTCAACACTTGTTTTACAGGTCTGGTAGAATGCTAAGAGGCATTGTATTTCATATCCACCACTGCTTTATCAAAAGAAAGCAAGAAGAGGGGGATGTAGTGCTAGCTGCAAGCTATATGGCTATTCAGTGTCATTGGGAGAACTGCAGTGATGCAGCCTGAACTTGGCTATCTCAGAAGGAACTTGTCAAGCACATTGAAAGACATGCTGCCAAGCCCATGCTTGCAGTTGGGTTGATTTTGCTGATGCTCCATGCCATGACAACAAAGTGCAAGACTGGCCTTGACATTTCTCTTACTGCCACTCAGTAAGCATTCACCATCATGCCACTGTACATTACTATTATATCTGTTTTGAGTGGTAAGCAGTACTTTTTCCACTTGTTTGGGTGACTGACTTCAAGGTCAGGTTTTCAGATAATGGCAATGACTGTGAGTGGGAGGCTCATTGCTCCAACCACTATGCAGATATTTTTGCTCCCTTCTCACAGCATAATGACAAGGATGAGGACATTGTTCTGATAGACATCCAAGTCTATCCAGACATTGATAATTGTATAAGTTACAAACCTGGAAGTGGCTTTGGGGGGCCATTTCCAAAATACCATGGTCACACAAAGCATGATATGACCTTTTCCTCCATGTTCTATGTGTGGTGTGTTTACAACAACCAACTTTCCATGGTCAAAAGAATGACCAAGTGGGTGTTGCTTAGTATGCAGACTCTCTCGGATTCCTCATTTTTGGTCAGGTATCATGATCCAACTGTGTTCTATGCACACCATGGCACACACATGGACTTGATCAATGCCACTTGCTTATGCAATTGCCCTTGGAGAGCTGCTTATGAAATAATTTTTGACTTGACATTAATGTACTTACACCATTTATGGATGCCCTCCACTTCAATGGGATCAATTTAGTGGATCACATTCAAACCTATATGACTGTCAATGTTGAGATGTTACTCAAGTCAAGGATTCTAAGCTCTCAGAACATGCATGCAGCACACAAACAGCCCAATCACCTGACTCTCAGTCTAACAAACTGGAACATATAGCATTGGAGAAGCTTAAGGACTGGTTTTCTTTGCAAGATATCTCTATTTCCACTATCCTTGGCAGCACTTTTTTTAGACTCTGATGGTTTTACAAAGTCTATAGGACCACCAGTGAGCCTCAACCAAGTCTCATATCTGCTCTCATCCTCCCATTGTGCACAATATACCTGCCTACACTCCAACACTGTTGTGCACCTATTTTTGTTCTTCTGATGTGCATGAAAACTCTGCCTACCTGCATTCTAACCTTGCCACCTCACCTGATGCACACATGCACAGCCTGCTCTCATCCTTTCCATTATCCCCCTATACAACCACATGAATGTCCATGCACCCACCTACCCTCATGCTTGGCACTCCACATTACCCATCCCACATTCTCACCCTCACCCTCACCATCACACCCACTTTACATGCACCTCACCCTGGCCCTCATCCTGCTCTCACTCACAACAGGGACATGTCAACAACCACAATGCTATGATAACCCTGGCTGTGTGATTGCCATGGCATTATCATGACCACATTTCTAGAGTGTGTGTGATGGTTGCCTCACATTATTACTGCACCCACAATAATAACAGTGCCTTACCCATGCTTTAGGCTCATCCTCATCCACTGACCTCACCCACCCTGGTCTCTCCCTCCACACATGAGAATGACATGCCATTGCACTCATCGTCACACAGCAGACAATGCAATGACAATGACACAATGATGAGGTCACATCCCACCCATCCTTCTTTCTTCCAACAACAACAATGCAACAATGTGCCTCTCTCTCTCTTCCTCTTCCTCACCCCCTTTCTTGTCCAGATGACAATAACAATCAACAATGTGCCATTACCATTGCCATCTTTCTTGTTCTGATAATGACAACAATGCATCCCCCCTTTCTTCTTTTCTCTTCTCATGACAGTGACCAACAATGTGCCCCCCCTCTCTTTCTTTCCTTTCTTTCATTCCAACAACAACAATGACTGATGGCATCCCCTTACCCACCTGTTGCATCAGTCACATCAGGATATGTTGGGGACACTTGGGACATGCTGAAGAAGCTGCTTAATGTGTCAGAACCTAAGTGTGAACAATCAAAACAAAAAGTTGATAAAGTCTTATCATGAAACAGAAAGGGGATCTCCATGCCAAAAGGGTTCAGACCATGGGGGGAGGATGGAAAGACTTACAGGGTGATATAAAATGGTATGTAGAGTGAGAACACCATTGCAAAGGAAGGTCAGTGGTTCTGGAAAAAGGATTCAACAGTTGGAGTGAGGAACAGGTTAGTGTTACAGCTTTTGTGCCTTTTGATAAGATCCCCTCTTTTTTCCTAGCTCCCTTCAATGACCTCTCCATTTCCCTGGAAGACTTCCTTGTTCTATATAATGCACCACTTGATGCCTGGACATCCCTGTCCAGATCTAGATCCTTTTTCTAGATTCTTACACAGTGAAGCTTCTATCTGCTGTTGAGCCCCATGTCTCCCTGGCCTCACAGATGACCTTCCTACACCATTTCATCATTTCCATTCCTTCTTCCTTTTCTTGCAGCACATCTGTTCCAATCCACTTCTTATTCTAAGTGTCTGTTCAATTGAAAGCTTCAATCTGTTGATCAGATTCCCTTGGAAGCTCCATCCTGTCCTTGATCCTTGTCCCCATTATTCCAGATTCACTGGTGAGTCATCCTTTATCCTTCTAACTTGTGTAGAATTGTCTAGTATGACCGTTTCATTCCCTTATTCCGTTCTACCTTACCATTACTGATACTTAGGGTCATATGACCAGTATCCATGGACTCATTTCATATTCACCTCAGTCTTGGGTATGCCTGGACTATAAAAGGATGTATCCTTGCTTGCTATAGATAACTTTGGTTCACTCCACTCTGCCATGTATGATCCACTCTGCCATAACAACTTTCTGCCATGTTCTCACTATCCTCACCATTAAGAAAGTGTTAGAACTATTTGTATTCTGTTCACATCCATTTCTGCTGCATTCTAGAGTCATCTGGACTCTTTTACACACCATTCTGAAGGGCCTATTGTGCCTAAGCATTCTCCTTCTCTTTATCCTCTTCTCTTGAATTCCTAGAAATGAGCATATTATACCCTTCTTTGCTACTGACCATCTTGAATTGCCCCAGGACTCAGGAGCTACTTTACACCACTGTGCATAGATCTTGCTGTCCCATCAGCCTTCCACCTTTCAGATACATCTTGGTCTCTTTCCAATTTTGTCTCAGCTCTCTGTGTGTTTCATATTCTTTCTACTTCTGATTCCATAGTTCCTTTGTGACACAAAGCTCTGTATCCCATTTGGAACAGATCTCTTTCAGTTTCCTATATGTCTTCCCTTTCCACTTTTCTCACAGCTCCCCACCCCTTCTTTTAGATATGAAACTCCATTAGGCTCCTACTTTTCCAGTTATACTTTATTCTGTCTTGGTCCATGCACTCCCCTTAGAGGTATATAAACCCCCTCATGTAGGCTGGAATTTCCCAACTAGTTCTACACATTTGCATTGTAATCTAGTCCATTCCAACACTTCTTCACTGGTTCCTTGAGACTCTGTCTGCCTCACAGTCAAGGAGACTACTTGCATTACCATTTTAACTGTGGACTTTGCCCACTCATTGATCTTCTCTAAGGTCCCTCAAGTATTGCTTCAAGTATACTCTTGTGGCCTCACCAAAAAGCCCTTGCCTGCTAGGCTACACCAATAAGACCTATTGGCCACTTTACCAGGGACCTTACTTGTGCCCAGGAGGTGCCCTTAGCTTGGAACACTGGAAAGCAATGCTTGACATAACAGTCAGCAGAAAGGGGATCTGCATGCCAAAAGGGTTCAGATCATATGGAAAGAATGGAAAGACTTACAAGACAACAAAAAATGGTGCATAGAGTGAGAATATCATTGCAGAAGGTGGTTAGTGGTCTGGGAAGGAGGTTTAGACAAATAAAAAGGTGGGAAAGTGAGGAATCAATTTTCTATGGATGCTGGAACAGTCCTAACTGGCCTGCAAAGAAAAGATGGGCCCACAGGGCAGGAACCACAAGGCAAAATCACCTTGTTCTTTCTTCCAGGGACAGATAGGAGTCATGAGATGACATCCATGCATCTTCATTGACTGTTAAGAAGTGGGACATGGCCAGAGATGGGACTGGGAGCAAGGGGGGCCAGAGCTGGGTTTAGTTGTGGCATGGGAAAATAAAGTGCTCAAGCAACTGCCAGGTGTTATATAGATAGACAAATAACAAAGCAAGTCCATACAATACTACATGGCATCAGTAGCCCACAAGTCCACCAAACTGCCTCCATAGAACTTTTCCAGGCAGTCAAATGGAGCCATTCTCATGATGAAGAACCATCCTTCATGTCATACAGCCTCTTTGCCACATTAGATATGTGCTCAGCTTATTCTCTTTGCCAATAAAATTGACTAGATTTCAAAGATGGGGCTATGTAGGCTGGATTGTGGATTGGGCTCTGACATAAGTTTGCCATGTGGACATAGCATTTAATGATTCTAGGTTCCCAGCAATACATTTGTCTCAAACTCAAAGCCATGCATGGTAGTCTACACACTAAGTTTTGCACTGTGGATAGTTGGGTGCACCATGATATGCAGCCTGTCCAGAAATGGAACTATGCTAGAAAACAACAAACAAAACAGGAGCAGAATGGAAAGGAAATAAAGCACCATATTCAAAATATATAACATTACAACCTGCACCTAGGTTTACAATTACAGCATAAGGGCAAAGGTAATGGCCAATCCCAAACTCCTGCCTAGTATGTCTTTCTCCTGCACACTAGAGCCTAGAAGAGCATGTAGTCATTTGAATCATAGTTGTTTGAATCAACTAATGGAAGCTGGAGGTCCAGGTTTTGTAGTGCCTTGACCTGAAAATGTCTTTTTGCCTGAATATACACCAAAAGGTACTTACTTTGTCACATTTTCCTTTTTCTTCTTGATCCAGAGAAGGACATGAATGTCCACTTGCATTTTAATCCAATAATGAGCTTTTGCCTAAAAACACATAGAAAGGCACTCACTCTTTCATATCTTCTTTCTTCTTCTTGATCCTAAAGGGGACATGAACATTCACTTTCTTAAGTTTGACAAAGGACTAAGATACTAAGCCAAATTTGTAAGTCTTGTAAGGTCTGAAATGAGCTGCAATATCTACTTTTTGTTAATGGTGATGGCAGGAATGGAAGAAGGGGATGATTCACAACTCCAGCAATATACAGTTGAGAAGTGTGTATATGGAGCCCACACCAGGACATCTGTCCATTTCACTTATTTTCTTTTGGTGAGTATGTAGTTTGACTATTCCCTAAAGCTAAATGATGATGCAAAAGAGAACTTATGTGCTGCTAACACCCTTTCTTGTGTCTCAAGTATGTTAGAAAAGAACAGCACTTCTGGTTATTCCTGCCAACTGCATGTTACCACACCACTAGGCCAACTTATAAATACAAGTCCAACCATCTATGTGGCATAGGCAGAAATAAATCATCTCAGGCCACTTAAATGTCAACTTTTGACATGCTCATATACAACTTGGCCAAGTGCAATCAGAGTGGTGGACACACCAAGCAATTTGTCCTTTATGTACTGTGTCCTCCAGAGAACCATGAAATGCATCAAAGTCATGAAACAGTGGTTGTTATGTATGGAAATGGGGCTTGCCATGCCACAACTTTTTGTCATCATGAAGGGAATTAGATATCTGAGTAGTCTCTACTTAAACAACAGCCTGTTCTTTTTCTCTTTCTCTTTGCAAAACCACAAAAAAGCTACCATGCAATTATAATATCCACCTTGCTTCTTCTTCCTTGCATAGCTTGAAACTTTTTTATGGTCAAGAGGCATTCATGAATGCCTAGGCTGCTGATCATCTTTGATCTTATCTTAGCCTTCTTTTAGAGGGAAAACAACACTTTGAATATAAAGTGAGTGAAAGGGCATGGTACCAATTTTTGGAAGGTGTAGTCAAAGTGGCAACTCAGTCCTTTCCCATTGCATGATCTATCCTAAGGTAGGCTGCATAAGAAGCAGTATGTGAAATGTTTGAACTGGAAGATCTGCTTGAACAGATCATATTCAATGGTGTTGTGCAAAGTGTTCATATGCACACATTTTGGGAAATGGTCTGGAACAACCTTTTCTACCTTTATGAAAATGGTATGGGCATGCACCTTTTAGTACTGGCATAAATCTGTTTAGCATTGCAGTTTTTTTCAGCTGAGATTCTTTATCAAAAATGGCCTTGTCTGCCAAAGCTTCAAAGGCTAGCATGTGCAAAATGATGCAAACCAATGGAATAGCTGCCTCTCATTTGGTCTTGATGTGGGCTGACTTGCAATCTGTCAATGTAATGGTTATTAGTTGCTTCTTGTCATCTTGCATTTAAAATATATACCTGAGCCCCCCTTCCAAGATGCCCCTCTATGTGAATAGCCTCTACAACATCTGCTGCATATATGAGACCCTCCATCAAAGTCTTGTAATTTTCCCAGGACACATTGCTGCTTGGAATCTATATCTCTATAGCATAAGCAACATGCACGCCAGAAAAAGAACATCTGTCATCTACCTGGGCTGTGGCCTGTAAAAGCCCCATTGCAATATTACTCACCTGCCTTAGAGGGCTTTTTTCTGCCATGAACTCAGCTTTTATCTGTTGTAAAGGGCCCATGGATTTTCTTGGATACATGGGTACCTCCATGGCAAATTTGTGGAGTTCACCATTTGAATTGCACACATCATAGGGAACTTGTCTCTAACAGAGTTTGCAGGAACTTGCCAGTTGTTCACCATTCATGTAATAAGTTGCTGATAAATGTGACATTTCTCCTTGTGGACCAGCTGGACAAACTCCCATTGCATCTTAGGATCACTCACTTTCCAAGAGCATTCCTTTCTTTTGATTGGGGCAAAAATCTATCTCTTTCAGCTCATTCAATTATCTGCATCATTATTATAAGGCTAGCCAGTTTAAGTATAATAATGGAGTAAACATTGGGCCTGTCAACACTCACCCTAAACACCAAGGTGCACACCATGACATTTATGGTTTTGTCATCCCACAAACACAAATTATAAGTCTTTGCCATCCTAGAGTTCTTTTTTATACCACTACTGTGGAAAAAACACATAACCATTTTTTTCTTTGCTGTAACACAAGAGAAAAAGAAAACAAGCATTCTTTAACCATCTGCCAGCCTGGAATGGAGGTGGTTGACCAAGTGATCTAGAGCCTTCATGGGTGACAGCAGATAAAGGTTTACAGTATGCAGCCTGATCTCAGGACAATCTGTTGGGGCCTAAATGATGGCTATGGTCCTCTCCATCAAAAAGAAATGTTTTCTAAGTTTTTTCTTTAAAGGAAAAGGAACTGATCCTAAAAAAAGTATAATAGACATTTGGATTTTGGATGTCCATTTTAAGAAGTTCATCCAGGCCTTTGTATGATTTTCTGGACAGTAAATTTGGTTGTGGTGCTTATCCACAAACATTGCTGAGAATTGTAGGACTTGAATACTTGTGAGCACACTCCACATCCACTTCTTGAGACTGTCCTGATGTGCTCCACCTGAAAAAGAAAATCTGAACATCTAAAGGAATACTCCATTCAGAGAAATGAACTCTTGACTGAAAGTGATCATTCCTTGCTGCATGTCACTTGCCCCCCAGCCACAACTAAAAAACTCCCAGTTCCATCTCAGCAGGGACTTGTAAAACTCATTGGAAGTGATGTGTTTTCCTTCCAACATGCAAAGATAGCTAAGGTTTTGCATAGTTTAGCCACTTGCAGACAGAGTAAGTAGCTTGAATGCTTACATGCAGTAGAGCCAATGCACTTCATCAGCATATTCCAACCCTATGAGAAGTACCTGAGCTTCTCTAAGACTGCTGCTCAAAAGAATTAACAGCAGATCTCTGAGCAGCATAGCCAGAAACACCAGTACACAGCCATCCTTGCTTTTTACATTTATTGTTTTACTTATACCTGCCAACAAACATGCACTCCTTGCCTTAAAAAAAGATATTTTGGGCCCTGTCAGCATTTCAAATCTGGTGCTGCAAGAATTGTGTTACCCTGGTGGATAGCTGAAGTCCAATATACAAAGCATGTATAAGATGGGTCCACATGAGGTCAGCACTGTGAAGAAATTTTCTAATGGCAAGCATATCCCAGGACCACTTTTCATTACTCTGGCAGATTGCTAGTTTGTGGCACTTCATTGCAAACAAAAAAAAAAAATGTCAGCTTTCCTTGAATAACAATTCCTTTAGGAAACAATAGCCCCTTATGGCCTTTTCAAGATCATTCTTGATCATGACATTGTCCAGCATTGGCCAATGACAGCCACCATTAAGAATACAGTAGCACTCTTTCACCTCTTGAATAAGGCTCTGCATGCCCACTCTAAGTCGATCAAGAAAAAGCATTTCTATTTCAATGGAACTTGTAGTTGGGGTCAACAAAAACTCTGGGTTCCTTCACCTGGACATATGCCAGTGCAGATGTGGCCTATTGCATTTTTCATATGCTATTGAATATCAAGGAGATCCCCAGCTTCAGTGCTGCTTCATATTGCCTTCCTACCCAGCTGCACAAACAATGGAGGCTGTAAATGATGAATGAAAATAAAAACAATGGAAGGCAGCCCACCTAATCATGCTTTCCTGGAAGCTTGAGGTGAAGGATATGATAAGGGCTTGGTAGAGTGTTATTAGATAACAGAAGTATTTCAGTTTCACCAAGATTGGAGTGAGATCCAAGGCTTGAATGAAGCTTTTGTCCTTTTTAGCATCACAAGTCAAATAAACCTCTCTATTGGATTATTCCAATGGCTCTTCAACTTCTTGCTTGACCTTTTGATGAGCAACCAGCAGAATGTCTGGTATGTAATGAATGCATCCACCAAATCCAGGCTAACACTATTTGGCAATGAAGGGGGTTTGAGGACAGTAACCAAGCATTTCAAAGCTGCTGCCTGTCTCTTTGAGAACTGGAACTGGAAGCTTTCTTGGTGACCAAGATAAGTGTGAATGAAAGCTTGCATCATTTGCATGAAAAGGGCATGGTAGTTTTGGTTTTCATTGGACAATATGCAGAAATACTAATACTAAAAGACTGCAACCACCTGGACCAGTTCTAATTGGTCTGGACCAGTCTGGTTGCTGGTCTTTTGCTGGTCTGACAACTGGACCTGAGAACACTAGCTGTCAATAGGTTGTTAAAGAAACCCTTATTGTAGCAGCTGTAATACTTACTATCCAGAGTTGATCTCAGACCCATGTAAAAGCATCTTGGCAAGTGTGAATGACTGTGCATGGTGCTCAATGACCAACTGCAATGCTGTGACCAAGCCACTGGCTTTGTCATCTATGTGATTTCTCTTCAAGTAATGCACCATTCTTCTCTCCTGTCAAGAACTGGTCCCATTGTGTGATTTTCAATAGTGGTGGCCAGTTGCCATTGCCATCTTGCATAAAAATGACATCCAGCACAGCCTTTGGTAGAAATTCTTGACAGAGGCATTGCTGGAGATTAATGTTGCAGCAGTTTTTGAAAGTATCATCAACTTCAAAGTATATCTGGGCCACCATGCAAAAGAGTACCTGGATTATGGAGTGTCAGAAGAAAAGGTGAGTTTGCTGTAAACTCAGCCTGTGCTTCTCCTTCACATGCCACACCATGGTCTGTTTGTCATAAACACTGTAGCTGCAGCAAGCTTCTGGATGGCAGGAATATCCAGGAACAGGCCTTTTGACTCCTTCCATTGGCAGCCCACCAGGACATGATACTGGCACATCTTTAGCCCTTTTATACAGCTCATGCTGTGCTGCAAGCATAGACACTGCTGCAAGATCATCTGAGGTGATTTTGTAACCATGTTGCTTTTTCAAATGGCCAACAACCATCTGGAATTCAAACACCATTTCACAGAGGTGACAAATGAACACTCAAAGTCCTATATGTACTCAGAGGCCATTGTGACCTAGAACATCCAAGTCCTTCAGATAACTTTTTCTAGGATCTAGAGCAACAGTCAATGTGTTCAAAGCAACCACTAGAACATTGCCAGCCAAATCTATTCCATCATAAGCAAACAGCAAATGAAGAGCATGATGGAAATTTACCTGAAGTGATGGTGACAGCAGGTTGGAGTGCTTTACT
Source organism: Xanthoconium purpureum (assembly GCA_038090075.1). NCBI lineage: Eukaryota > Fungi > Basidiomycota > Agaricomycetes > Boletales > Boletaceae > Xanthoconium > Xanthoconium purpureum. Next base: position 21,646 of record JBBPMA010000225.1, on the reverse strand, counting down.
TTCAAGCACCTTTTTCCCAGAGAGAATGAAAGGGTTAGTTTGCTAATGGATGGCTGTATGGATGGATATTTGGTGTGCCTCTGGTATAGTAGACTTTATAAGAGCTTACTGCCATTACCAAACAGGCTGCCTTTCATGTCAGTAAGAATTGCTGCATCCAACATCCAAAGTTGCATGAATCTCTCTGAAATGTCAACTTGAGGAAACAATTCAGTTGATCCCTATTCTTCAGAATATAAACAGATACTCATCTTCTTCTTAGATGTTATGTTGGTATTGCCATTGGCTACATCAGCAGAAGGTGCTGGTGGAGTAGACATGGTACAACATTAAGGAATGTCATACACTCACTTCAAGTGCTTCAACAATGATTTCCTGTTACTATAGGCTTTCTTGCAGCTTTCAAGGGGGCATGTGTACTTGTTGTTGACCTTGCAGATGTTGAACTTTTTACCATCCATGATGAACATGGAAAACTGAGAATGGTGACAATGCAAGGTGTCTGAGGACTTGAATGACTCTGGGCAACTGTTACAAACAAAGGACATTTTGGTTGGTGAGTAGCCAAGAAAAATTCATGTGATGCAAAGAAGAGCAATATGGGAAATTAAAGACAAAATGCTGAAACACCCCCCAGCCTTTAATATCCTTGCTCTAAATTTCTCTGTGAATCCAACAGCACATAGTCAAAACCATGGCAATGACATCCAATATGTATTCAACAGATTCAGTATGTAGCAAGGATACAATCACCATCAACCCTAGCACAGGATTATTCCAAAGTTCTGGGACCATTCAAAAAAATCAGACAATTGTGCTCTAAGATCTAATCCCTTGTTTTGCAATCCAATGGGCCTCAAAAAAACTTGCTTCAGGCAAATTGACTTTGCTATGCTGTCACCAAAAGTTTGGATGGTATTGTAATTCTGTGGTGCTTACTTATTTAAGTCATGGAACAATAGAATCAACTTTACATCACCATTATGGATCTGTGATGGCCCACAAGAAGTAAAAAACTACTTTTTCTTCACTATGCCTTTCCAACACCATTCAAATCATGAACTAGACCCATAACCACACCCTTGTCATCTCAGTGATGAAATTGGATATGGCAGGTAATCATGGAGCTACATGATGGGTCATCATTCAAAGTTCATACAATCTCACATCCAACTTAGAATCTGAAAATGCAACCATAACAGCCAACATGACCCCAGCCATTGAGGACAATGAAAAAGAGTTTTAAGTTCCATCCAGTGGTGCCCTTAACCAGAACATTGGTGTACTGTCCTCCCAGAACAAGGCAGATCTGTGTGTTTTGAAATGTGATAAGGAAAAGAGATCACATAGAAGGGGAAAGAGGAGAAAGTTAGAGGCAGAAGCAAGTGGGTTGGATAGCCACCCAGTCAAAGAGATGGTGGGGAAAAAAGCATGATGCATGGCCAACAAGCATATGTCACCCTGACATCCATTGATCTGGTGGAAATGGAGACAGCAGAGGGTGGATGGCTGGGCAACAGAACTCCCACAAAGTATAAGGACACACAAAGCTTGGATGAACTTCTTCAAAGTGGGTATATTCTGGTGAATTGGGAGAGCATGTATATCCAACCCTGTTATTTCTAGTTAACTGCTTACACTGATCCACCATTTCAAAGCACTCCTTATGCAATCCTAGATATGTTTTACCAAGTGGTCATTGTTCTAGCAAGATGTGTAAGTGACATGTTTGATGGCATCATTCATAATGCTACTATTGAATTTCAACAGCAAAGTGAACAGCCCATTACTGTTGACCAGTTACCTAATAGAAAGTGTTCTGCAAGAGGGCATTTCCATGCTGTGTTGACAGGCATATTGTACAGTAGAGAACAGATGGTAAGTAATTGCTTATCTCTCTGTTAGACTGGCTGCTAATAACAGTTGTGTGGACATAAGTTCTAATGCAAACTTGTGTCTTGGATATGTATGCAGGTGCACAAAGAAAGTTAAAAAACAGCTTTGCAGTGAAACATTTGGCTGGGTTTCAGGGCCATAAGCAATGGTTTCTTCAACATAGGGGTATAAAGATTGCTCTGATGATTGCACTGCAGAGATCTTTGAAACATACTTTCTAAAGATCCACAAATACTACTTTGACAACCTTTGAAAGCTGTACAACCACTTTCCCATGCTTGAGTGGCCCTTTGAAAGGTCAATTATACCAGGAGCAGCATTCAACCTAGGCCCAGTCACCATTTGTTGATCCCACTATAACTCTATGAACCTCTCATTTTATATTTGTACTATAACTGCACTTGGAGTCTATGATCCTTCCAAAGGTGGCCACATCATGTTTGAGGAGTTGCAGTTAGTTGTTATCTTTCCATCAGGGTCTATAGTTCTGCTTTCTTCTGCACTCCTCACACATTTAAACACAGCTATGGGAAAGGCAAAAATGAGATATACTTTCACATAGTATATGGCTGGGTTGCTTTTTTCTTATATCCAGAATGGAATGAAGTCCAACAAGAATGTTAACAAGAAATTGAGGCCTGGTTTGGAGAGCCTCCTTCAGCAGCTTTAAACTGACCAAAACCAGTAAAAGGATGGTGTAGAAATGTTTTCACATATTTTAGACTATTAAAGTGATGTAAAGAATAAAGTCTATAGCATCAGATATGCTTTGTTTTCCTTGCCCAAGTTCCTGAAACTGGCACCAGTGGCTATCAACCACTGTATGGCCAAGCAAGCATGTAAAAATATATATACTATTCCAGTTCCACCTTTCAAAGTGCTGGACCAGCCTGCAACAACTAGACAAGCATAGTGTTGCACATTCAGCTGCTTTCATACACTTTGGCTTGTAACAAGGGCTTATTGGACTAACACATATTTGATGAATGAATGCAATCAAGGTAAAGGTATGTTGTTGTCAATTTATATTGCAAAACCTAATATTAATTCATTATGTCACTGTTATTATCAAAGCAGCATTCTGGAAAATGAGAGCCGCCTACTGCCCTTTGTAACCATGAGCAACCTTGGGGCACTGATTTACCATTTTACTTTGGCAGTGCAAAGCACCTCAACCAGTTCCCAGTTCCCAGAGGTACATGGTTTACAGCTTTGCAATGGGCTGCACACTCCAAGCTGGATTAGTGATGCTCTGTAAATCATTCCTGGGCATCACTAGTGGCTGGGAATGATGCTGCAATGGTGTGCCAGGGTTGGTCCTTGCAACATAGATGTCAATGCTATGGGTTGCACCTCTAGCTCCAATATATAACTCCAAAAATGCTACAAATATCACATTCAAGATAGACCTTTTGTAAGGGCTTGCCCATGCCTTTGGCAAATGCCAGAGGTGGATGCCACACTGCACTTTATGCATACATGGTGGCATCTGCTGCTGTGCTATAACCAACACACCCCAGAACAATGTAACCATTGCCAGAAACATGTTATGTCACTTTACAAATTCAAGCCTGATGACTTGTTACCAGGCCAGCCATAACAATGCCATCCTAGGCATGCCCCTATTAAAGCATGCCTACATCTCTGGGTGACACCAAATGTGAATGCCATGTTGCCCTCTGTCTACCTGGTGGTAGGTACTGCCTTACTATGCATTCCATTCTGCTCTTCCAGGCCAACCATAAAATATGCATACAATGGTGACATATGGCCACTATTGTACAACAAACACCACCCCATGTGTAACATCCAGTAGCCTGGATACAATGTTGGGCTTAGCAGTCCAACATGCATACTAGGGAATGCTGCCAAACACTACCAGCAAATGGTGTTTCTCACTCCAGTACAATGCTGGAGTGGACAATGATTCATACCACACAACATCCAATAGCCTGGATGCAACAGCCAACTTAGCAGCTGACTGCATATGGATGAGATTATGTACTGTTATACATGATCTGATGGCTTGAATGTTCCCATCTTGCAATGAGGCATGTGGCATGGAGAAAAAGAAAGGCATGTGACAGTTGTCAAGAATAAATTCAATCTGTTACAAACAACGTCAAACACCACCCATTATGGAATGTTCCAGCCACAGTAGATCAGGCAGCCACAAACACATCTATTCACCAACCTGATGAAAGTATAGAATATACTGGGGTAGACTATAGGTAAAGTAGTGTGGTGCAAGTATTGCTCTAATCAGTAAATGCCCAATATAGAACAAATTTTAATGCTTTCTCTCAAACATAATAGGCTAAGGCTATAGCTGTGAGTGTTTGCCAATCAAAAGAAGAGATATCTATGAATTCTCACTAAGGGAGTTCATTGTCATTCTTTGATACATGTTTGTTGTGGTTTTGTCACAATGAGCTGGCCCAGTTACTCAATATGGTAAGTTGTGGTTTGATTATAGTGGTTGAGTTCTTTAGGCACATATCTTACTGTATCTCCAGGTCAAAGATACTCACTCTAAGGAAGTTACTCATAAAAATCCTTTGTCCTTAGAGAAGTTTCAAAGGTTATCTTGAATAGAGATTTAATAAGGAAGAGGAGAGCAAAATTACACAGGAAAAAGAAAAAGTAAATGACAAGTGCAATTCCAAACCAGAGAAAAGAAAGACCACTGGATTGCATATACAGGGGGTAACTTCATGAAGAGACATCTTGTCTTGTAGGTACTGTTAAGATTAGTCAAAGGTGATGAATTTCTTTATAGGTTTTGAGAATATGGGGGGCATGTCTGAGATTGAACTTGGATTCCCAGGTATTTTCCAAAAAGGAGTAGCCTTTTCACATGGTTAGAAACCTACAACATCCCAAGGTGCTCCAATGTGAAACAATCTATTCCACTTTGTATTCTCTCTCAGAGGTAATCAGATTGGATGGAGGTTTTGAGAAGTTGGAACCATGTGTTTCAGTTTCTTTATAGGGAGATAAGAGAGAGGCATGGAAAATATCATGGATTTTCCAGGTTGGAGGAAGTCAGAGCTAATATGTAAGGGAAGATAGTACCTGGGAGATTTCAAAAAGACCTTGACATTTGAGGGCTAACTTTCTAGAAGGATAGTTAAGGTGAAGATTGGTTGCTTCTAACCAGACCTTGTTTCCAATTTTCCATGGAGTAAAGTTTCAGAAGTTTCATTTCTTCATGATCCAACAGGCAGTTTTCATCAGCCATCAATGCTTCCTTTTGTGCTTCTTTTAAGGTGGACAACAGGTTTTCTAGAGCTGGGATAAAGATTTTTCCTAAAATCAGATATGGCTGAGGTTCGTATCCATGGAGGAGGGTGAAGGGTGAAACTTTGATGGCACCATGTGGGATGGAGTTATGATGAAACTCAGCTGTGGAAAGGAAGTCCATTCATTTTTGAGAATTATTGGTGCAAAAAATACAAAGATATGTTTCAATTTCCTGGTTGGTCCATTCAGTTTGTCCATTGGTCTGAGGATGATATGTGGTGGATAGTTTGATATTATAGTGGAGAAGTTAGGCTAGTTCCCTGGCAAAGGCTGATATGAACTATGGACCTCAATTTGAGATCAGGGAATCATAAAGTCCAAATTGTTTGAACACATGTGAAACAAAAAGCTTGGCCACTTTGGCAGCATCAATTGTGTTAAAGCAAGGTATAAGAGTTACCCCCTTTGTAAGGCTGTGGTTGACCACAACCATTAATGAGTCATGACCATTGGAGAGGAGAAGATCAGTGACAAGGTCTACAGGGAGCTGTGTGAATGGGAGAATAGAAATAGAGGAAATGGCAGCAAGTGGAGAATAAGTCAGGTAATGATTAACTTTGTTCTACTGTATTGACATATGGCACAGCCAGAGATGAATGCATTGATGAAAGAGAAGAGACCAGGTCACCAAAAGTCACATTCTAGTAGTGCTTTGGTATGAAAGCATCCTACATGACCTGTGGTTGGGAAACTATGTATAGATCAGAGTATGGCCTGTCATTCATGTAAAGGGATATATATTCAGCCCTTGAAGTAAAGGTGTCCATCATTCATGTGCCAATCATCCTTGAAGGAGCAAGGAAATAGTAGTGATCCCTGCTGGAGGTTTTCAATGACCTGAAGGACCAAGGAATTAGATTGAGAGGAAGATCTAACCTTCCTAGCCTAGATTAAATCTAAGGCATTGATAGTGATCAGTTCTGGGCAAATGAATGCATCAATTGTTATGCAAGTTTCAAGGGCAAGGGTTTACTTGCTTTAAGGGAGGTACTCACAAAAAAATACAATGTCCTCAAAGAAGTCTTAAGGTAAAGAGAACAGGGTAGCAAGGAACTGAGTCACAACCAGACAAGTTGTGGATTGCAAGACTGACACTGTAATTGTGTAGAACAAGAAACAGGAATAAGTATAGGCTGAGTGGATATTTAAGTACTACTGGTTTACATAAAAAGAACTCAGTAGAACAGTATGGAAGGGTGGGGACACATGACTACCATAAGAGAGATAGTCAGAGGAGAAGACAGTCCTGGTGGAGAAGTATAAGATCATAGAGAGAGAAAGGTAGGAGAAGATTGAGAGTCAAATGTAAGTAGGTAGTCGTCCATCCTCTCATGGTAAGGAACGAGAGGAGAGTGTGATCGACGGGTCAAGCAGAAGAGAAAGAAAGTATAAGAAAGAAAAAGAATCATAACATCCATCATCCTTTTTGGTGGGTACTTGTTTAAGCTTGTTGAACTTATCCCTGGCTGTTTTGTTAACCACCATTTGACTTGCCCCCCACTAGCTGCCATCTCCTCTTCTTGTACCCTCCCATTCAAACAACTCTTTGTAGATCTTGTCACTGATCTCCCTCCTTTCAACAGGCATGACTCATTAATGGTTGTGGTTGACCATGGCCTTATGAAGGGAATAATTCTTATATTTTGCTCCAAAACAATTGATGCCACCAGAGTTGCCAGGCTTTTTATTTCACATGTCTTCAAACAATTTGGACTCCATGACTCCCTGATCTCTGATCAAGGTCCACAATTCATATCAGCTTTCACTAGAGAACTTGCTTGACTTCTTCATTATGATATCAAACTATCCACTGCATACCACCCACAGATGGATGAACAAACTGAGCACACCAACCAGGAAGTCAAGACATACCTCCACATCTTCTGCACCAACAATTCTTGGAAATGTTTGGACTTCCTTCCTATGGCTGAGTTTCACCATAACTCCATCCCACATAGCTCCACCAAGGTTTTGCCTTTCTCCCTTCTTTACAGATATGAACTTCAGGCATACCTGCCCTTGGGGAAAACCTTTATTCCAGCCCTGGAAATCCAGTTGTCCACCCTGGAAGAAGCATGAAAGAAGGCATTAGCTGCCCATAAAACAGCTTGTTAGATCATGAAAGAATGGAATTTCTGGAACTTTACCCTGTGGAAAGTCGGACACAAAGTATGGCTAGAAGCAACCCATCTCTGCCTCAATTATTCCTCTAGAAAACTGGCTCTTAAATGACAAGGCCCTTTTAAGATCTCTCAAGTAATGTCCTCTTTCTTATCAACTCCAACTTCCTCCAACATGAAAGATCCACAATGTCTTCCATGCCTCCCTCTTATCCCCTTATAAAGAAACTGAGACACATGGTCCTAACTTCTCAAAACCTCCACCTGACCTAATTGCTGCTAAAGAAGAATATGAAGTGGAGCAAATTATTTCACATCAAGGTACTTTGGGATGCTGCAAGTTCCTGACAGCATGGAAGGTTCCAACATGTATCAACTGCAAAAGGTGAGGCCATTTCAGAAATGAATGTCACCTTTGAGTGTGCTTCTGTTGTGACCATTGAGGGCACATGGGAACTAACTGTCCACTTAACAAGGAATCTCAGGCAGGAACTTGATAAGAATACAACAGTTCATATGACGATAACAACAACCTTAATACTCTTGTGAACAATGACTAGGGACTTCAGTAATCTTGAGCCTGGGGCTCAGATATATGAAAGGGATAATGTTACAATTCAATATCTTTGTGTTACTTCTTTTCTTGTCTCTATTATATAACACCCTTATTTCTTCTTTGCACCTACTTATAAGAAGCTTAACCTTTATTTTTTTTTTCTTTTTTTTTTCTCTTTCTCCCTAACTTTCCTTACATGACTCCTTACCTATGGACTGCATATCTTTTCTATCTACTTCTCTTATGGTAGATATGTTTCCCCTGACCTTCCCTAAAGATATTACATCATCTCATAGTACTTAAATACCTGCACAGCATGTAACCTTTCTTATGCTTGTTCTATGCAATCACAACATTATAACTTGCATCCACAACCACTTGTTGTGACTTTACTTTACCTAGATCTCTTTCTCTGAGATAACTCTTGAGACTTTTTTGAGGATGCAGTGTCTCTTCATGAGTACCTTCCTTAGAATAAGTACTCTAGATCCTTGAATGCAAGTTTGATGACTCACATAACAACCAGTGTGTCTAATTCTGATAGTCTGAGTCCTCTCAGGTTATGAGATAGCACAATGAAGATAAAAATGATGCTTGCCCTCTCTCCAATAAGGATGAGGACAGCATGCCCTCTGATGAGGATAATGAGATAAGGAAGGCAACAATGTTCACCTTTCCTTCCTTTCCCTCTTCTTCATCCCCCATTGATGGCACAACAATGAGGATGACAAGGTGATGAAGACCAGGTCAATAAGGATGACAAAGATGGTGACAATATTTGCTCTGTCCCTCCCTCCCTTTCCCTTTCCCTCTTCCTTGTTCCCTATTGATGGCATGAAAACAAGGTTAATGAAGACAATGAAAACAAGAATGATGAGAATGAGGACAGCACTTGCCCTGTCCCTCCCTCTCTCCCTCCCCCTCTTCCTCATACTCATTCCCATTGACTGCATGATGACAAAGACAAGGACAATGAAGATAGCAACAATGCTCTCCCTCTTTTTGTCCCTTATACTCCCATTAACAGCATGACAATAAGGACAAGGATGATAACCCAACTATAAGAATGAGAACATTGTGCCATCTCCATTTCCTTTGTCCTTACACATATTGACAACCAACAGTGACAACAACAACAATGTAAAGGACAATGTGATAAGGAAATATATTAGCATTATTGTAGCAGTACAGTACCTATAATATATTGTTCTCTATATATTGACTGTCCATCAAAAAAACCAGTTTGAACCAGTTTTTCCTCAGTTTTGAGTTCTCTTATTTAAGGTGTGATTGTAACCATAACTGTCCATAACCATGACCAACAGTTTAGTTACATTTGGTCATGGTCCAGTTAGGTCACAGTTTTTTGCTGGTTATGTGACTGGACTTTCAAATGCTATATCCAACCAAGGCACATGAGTTGAAAAGATCAAGAGAAATAGAAAGCATACCTTGCTAGTTCCTTCACCTATGGCAGTGATGGCCATCAAACCTGCATGCTAATTGTACCTTGCAAGCATCAATGGAATGTATTGGAAAGCAGGTGGGAGGATTTCCTTTTCTCTGAGAGCATATGCAAGATGATTAAAAGACTGTGCATAAACTTGTGAATAACTCTTATCCTGGAACTTTTTGGAAGGCTTTCAAGCACCCAGAAGAGAGATAAGATGCACATATGCTTCCAGTCACTCTTCCAACCCTTCCTTGAACAACTCTTTCATACTCTCTAGCTCAAGCGCTGCCCTTCAGATTTGTTGCTTTTTCTCATTCTCAATGGCTCTGGCATTTCCTTCCTTGCTCTGTTGTATGATGGGATGAGATCAAGGTCATGTATGGCCTGGGAACCCCTGCTGCTATAAGTGAACTTGGACATATCACACAAAACTGTCTGTCAAACTCAGCTGCTGCCATTGACAAAGGCAACTTTGTTGGGTCATGTGAGTATGGCCACCTAGCTTTCCATAGTTGAGTATGTAACATGAAATTGTAAACTATGCCTAACAAAATAATACATCCTCTGGATCCTTGAGTCTTTCTACAAAATATATTGTAATCTTGTGGGTGTAAGTGGTGGATTTATAAGTGGTGTCATTTGGAATTCCATGCTTGGGGAAGAACTCATTGTATTGATCTTTTTGCTGACTATATGCTTAAGATTTGATTGGCTGCTCATTGCCTTCATTCAAAATGGCCAAAAGACAGCATTTTCTGCCTTGTAAAAGGAATCTGGGTCATCCACAAAAGGGCTTTGATTCTCAAATGAGCTCAAATCCACCAGCTTGAAGTTGGTCTGGTGCATTAGGTTGGTGATGATAAAGATGGTTGGCCTTTCATTAAAAAGCCTCAAATGTCTACCTTTAGCTCTGGAGGCACAAACTGGACTGCTTTGATAAGCAATTCTGAAATCCATTCCAAAAAGCCTATTGAAATAGTAAATTGGTGTCCATCAATCTAAGTGATCCAAAGTAGTTACCAGCATTATGAATTGACCAGCCAAGCACAACTTGGTGGCACTGACTGGATCCATTTCTTGCTGATCTAGTTGCTTTCTTTCAGTTTTCAATGAATTCAATACATCAAGTCAACCATGTACTTGATGTCCTCTCTTTCACTGCATTGAAGAATGGCAAATGAATTGCTGCAGGAATAGAAAGGGAGATGGCACATACAGGACAGATTTACCATGGCTTGAAGGGATTGATTGGTCATTCCAACTCTCACCAGCAACCTCTTGCCATGCCAATTTTGCTGCCTTCCAAGTTACTTTTTGTCACATATATATTGAAGATTTTCAATGGGAGAAGCACACCATCTTGCAAATTGAATGGAATAGAGCAGAGTGTGCCCCAGCCTGTGCTTCTTTGCAAAGAGCTCAACATAGGTCATTGTGAGGAACTTCACCCCACAGTGGATTGGCCAACTTGGCATCTACATTGCTATAAGGCAATGTGATAGATCACTATTATTCAAAACACATAGGCTCCTGACTTCATACATGGCGGTAAGAAAACAAGATTGGACAGAGGAGAGAAAAGATAATTGTTACAGAAGACAAGTTGCAAACTCCACATAGCAAGCATGCATCTCCAGAGGTACAAATAATCAGAAAGCTCATTCAAGCAAAGTAAAAAACAGTGCTTCACAAAGCATACAGCAAAGCAAGGTAGAGTCTTACAAAGTTTATTTTCAAGGTCTCCTTTTTAATTCTTGTGAGGCCTTGCAAGTTCTTGGTGTTTTTTTTCATCCAGAGCAAAGAGCCACAACTGAAATAAACCAGGCAATATGCCAACGATTGCAAATCATTGCAGTATAAAAGAGCTGTGTGAGAATGCCACTATTAGACAAATTGCTAAGGCAAACTGAACATCACATCACACCTTCACCATGTAGACAGTACTGACTTGCCCACATTAGAGTATCAAGCATGGCACCTGGGATAGTTGGGGAGGATTGAAGAGTCTCAAGATCTATTAAAAAGATCTGTGTGTTGGTTTGCCAAAAAATGAAATTTCCAGGCTTGACATCTGCATGAATGAACCCTGCACTGTGAATTTCCTCTAATCAATCCAACTATTGACTTGCTATGTTGAGATGCAAAACAGTGGGCTACTGGAAAGCCTCACCATCCCTGATACAAGCTTTGCTATCAACCAGGATTTAAGAGGTCGACATGCTCTGTGAAAGTTGTGAAGATCCACCCCCAGGTCCTCCATAACAAGGAAAGTCCATGGGGCATCCTCTCCATAGTTGATGATCTCACACTAACTGATAGTTGCTGTGCTTTATTGCAAGTGGAGAGTTGGAGCAGTACGTGCTGTAGTGTACCTTTATGAAATAACAGACCAAATCTTCTTGGAAACCATATCCACACACTTCTTTGTCCAAATAAGCAACATTTTACATATATAAGTCATGTTTATTCACTACCAGTTTCCAGTAATTTTATCAGATCACCAATGGGATGAAATTGCCAACCTCCAATAACCAAAGGCATGATGCATAGCCTGCAAACAGATCACTTTCAGCATGCACTACCCCTCAGACTTATACTGACTGTAATGAAGCGATTGTTGTGGAGATTATGCCCTTTGTCTCAGTTTGCTAGACTAATGCAAGTATATGAGTTGAAGCACCTCTCACCAATTTTGCACACAGTCCAGTTGGAGTCATGGAGGGTCCTAACAGCAACAAACAAGGTTTGCTAAGAGAACTAAACTCAGCAGCCTTGGCAACATTCACCATTGAACAAATGGTCATGAACAGCATATCTGTGCTATCAGAGAGTGGGATGGAGTATAGGAGGTCAACTAAATGCAATGAGTTATTTGATGCTTTGATTATCTGAATGTACCTTCTTGGATGAGGGTGATGATTGACTCACAGTCACAGATGTAGAGGTGCAGCTAATTTTTAAACGAGTTAATTTTGTAAAAAGGGAAAAAATATTGAGTGCATGCCACAGCTATGTCTCAGTATTATGCTAAGCGGAACAAGAGCTGCATTAGGATGCCTTTTTGAGGAAGATACCAGCATACTGGCTATTGAAATGCTCTCAATCCCTCAATCAGTCTTTTCTTTAGCAAATTGCCCACTTTATGAACATTGCATTTGCCCTTAAGGATGAAAATCACCCTCATGCTTTCATTCATGCATGATCACAATGTTCTGCCCACACATCATTTGCACCTCTGGCATCAACTTCTATTCATTGTGGCTTGTCCTGCTGGAAATGGTAAGCTGCCTTTCAGATTGCATGGTGTGTTATAAGGGTGGCTGATAGCTTTCTAGTAGGAGTCCATTGGAATCCTAGACTCTGATGGAATCTGGTGGAATTCTCCATTCCTGGATGTTCTCAAATTTGGTACTCATATTCATACCCACTGTGGATTTACCTGTGGGAACCTTTCTCCCATTCCTTAATGTGACAATAATAACAATGACACTACAAAGACAATGATAAACCCACAGCATTAACAGCAACATGACAGCACTACTGTGCATATACCACCACTCCCACCATTTGACATGATGATAACAACAACAACCTGACTTGGACATGCCCCTGCCACATATATTTGAGCATTAGTGCTCATCCTTTACTCCCACTGGTCTATTCAGGTACAACTACTCACCTGTTATCCCTGCAGTGTCTATCCAAGCTCTAGTGCTTGTGCTAATGTGCCCTCTCTGCAGCTAGCAACTGCATTTCAACTTGTTTTGAGTTGTAGTGTGCACTGTTCATTGCACCATCCTTTTAGCATTCATTCCCATTATATACAATGTCCCAACCACACTTTCACGCCTCCAATCACACTTGATGTCATCTGTTGTCTCCTGGCCACCTCTGGATTTCCTGGCTCTCCAACTCAACTGCATGCTTGTCCTCATGCCTGGAATTCATCCCTATGTACTCATGTGTCCATGCATTGATGTTGACCATGTCATATACAGGACTAAAATTAGTCCTTCAGGCAGCTTCATGGATACTGAGTTTTTTATTCCAGACACCATCAATTTTTTAATCTTCATCTCAACTTCAATGTCTAACAACAATTGCTTTATAGTTTACATTTGGGACATTGAAGATGCCTATGAAATCCCAAGGAACAAGTTAGGTTTGGTGGTTACAGCCAGCCTCCCCTTAGGGGGTCCTGGCAAGCTCACAGTGTGGAAGATATGCCCAGATACCTTATTCAAGGTCCTTTGTGACATGATTATTATCAATGTGAACCATCCCAAAGTAATGGTCCAGAATCATCAGGTCTGAAGGAAAATGGAAAAAGATTGTATGGTAAATCTTGAATGCCTTTCAGATCTAGCTACACTATGATGACACATGTAGATTTATGTTGGGGTTATCCCAAAGTTTCTAGCAGGTAACAAAATACTTTGTGGTCTATTGTCACAATACAATATGCCTGCTACACAGTTTCCTGGTCCCACCCTCACTGTCTTCTCCATGGTGGAGGTGCAGCCACTCCTATCAATAATGAACCTTCTACAGATGTGATTCAACTCCCATTCTTATCAGAATACCATCAATAATGTTCTTTCACCCTTGCCCAAACAGAAGATTCCTAGTGTCTTAAAGTCCAGTCCAGTCCAGTTTTTTGGTCCCAAACAGTGCAACCAGATTACAACTGGTCTTAATGAGGTCCTGGGACCCTGCAACTGGCAACTAGACTGCTTTGGACTGGTCCAGAACACCCCCTAAGCAGTTGCAACTGGTCCACAACTCGGTTGCATGTGAAAATCTTGCTGAGATATAGTCATTTCTGAATTGGATGTCATTTTAGCATGCTTAAGAGACTATTTACTTGTAACTAACCAGAATAAATTCTAAAAATTATGGAAAAATTATGGAAAATGGGGGAAAATGGTGCCAACAAGTGGGCATAGGTTTAAAATCAACCAGTTGCAACCAGTTTTGGACCAGTTTTTGAGTTTTCTTGAATTTAAAAAAACCAAACTAATTGTTATGTACATGTAAATCCAGGGCAACCAGACCAATTAGGACCAGTTGCAAGTGGTCCAGTCTGGTCCAGTTGCTGGTCTTTCATCCAGTTGCCAACTGGACTTTTAAACACTAAAGATTCCTTGCATTTCTTTCATTTGGTTTTTGCAGATCTTCTATGCATACTTAGAAGACATTAAACAAACTGAAGTGATGGATGAGTTAGTTGCAGAGACAGTACATTTTAATATCTATGTTTCTCAAGTTGAATACTTAGCAATACAACTTGAAGTTCTGCATTATAACATGCTTTATGGCAAAAAGTCAATGGAACACTGACTGTGAAGTGTCATTCAGCACTGCAACTAGGAATGACAGAGTGACCAAGGCTCTGTATACCTGCTGGAGGTCCTGTAAGTTTAGTTTGTATGGTTATCAGACTTGATCTCAGTTGCTTTACATTTTTATTTTTAGCTATAGATCAAAATATACTCTCTCACTGGTGCATGGTATCTGTCAGCAGTAGATGCATATCTTTGGTCCACTTTTTAGGTCACTCACTGTCTTTCTTTCCCCAAGTCTGTAAATCCAGTGTAATGGCAAACATCATCCACAAGACACTATGGCTTCCTTGATTGAGTCCATCAAGTCTACTGAACAGCAGCTCTAGTGTAATGCTGCATGTAGAATGCTTTGGGTATGCCTGATTCCATCCCAGGATTCCATCTGGAGATGACAAATAGGCTTCTGAGCAGATATGAGTGCATTGGACTGTATGATACCTTTGGACATTTGAACACTGTAATACTTGCATATCCTTACACACTTGTTTAATGTATTGCCCAAACCATTGGAACTTCTCCTGCCACTGGACTCACTTGCAACATCATGTGTTTCTCTGAGTAAGCCAAATGATGGCCCATTTGAAACCTGGTGGATCAGCTTCTCCCTCTGATGCGTTGGAAACACAACATATAGCACTACACTATAAATCTAACAAGCTCACTCCACTGCAAGAAGATGGTTGGTTGTCATTGAAATGGAGAAGTGATTAATGACTGGTAGGCAAAGTGGGGTTAGGAACCACAGAGCACCAGAACATGATCACAATGTGTTCTCATGGGATCAGTGCAAGCAATAGTACCTGAAATGATTGCCAGTGGAGATAATATGTGCTACCTTACTATATATATTGAAAATACTAACCTG
>JBBPMA010000224.1:0-35559 GCA_038090075.1 Xanthoconium purpureum | reverse complement strand
CTTGCATTTCTGGCACATCATTATCAACCTCCCCCTTCGCATCAGAATAGCCACCACCATCATCCAACATGAGCAAGCCCATTCCTGCAGTACCACTGATGTCATGAGCTACATTTTGTTAGTAAATCTTGACTGTAATAGACAGTACCTGCCCTTACCTGTGTTCACTCCACTCTTCCCCTTTGCAGTGGATTCCCTCAGGGGCTGCATGTACCACTGGGACAGGGCATCAATCACCTCTAGGCAAACTGACTTTTTCACCGGTGCACTGATTTTCTTCTTGAACCGGACGCCACTCAGAGTAGGACCCAGAGCTAAGTTGTATGCCACCCAATCTGAACCAGACATATGTAAGCCATGCATGTTGGCAACCTAAAAGGGACAGAACCTACCAAGTGTGAAGGGGTCAATGCATTCAAGATCAAGGTCTTGGTTTTCTGGTTGCATGTGCCAGGGTTTGATGGTCAGTGGGTCATGGTAGCCAACAAAGAATTCTGTGGTGAGATAGACGTCAAATCAACGGAACCTACTGTCTGGGGAGAGATCCCTTCCTTGAGCAATGCAGCCGAGCAGGAGCTGCTCCACAACAGTCTCCATCATCACCAACATGTGCTGAAGAAGTCCAATGCCGGACAGCAGGAGGTAGGATTTCCCAGTGAGTTGTAGCACCTTGTAGAGCCGGTATCACATGTAGTAATCCTGGTCTTGATGACAGCCTTTGCTCGTGCAGTGGACTTTGTATTGAACAACGACTACCAGTGGGTCACTGAGTACATGGGTGACGGTAAGTACTGCCTCACTGTATTTGTCACCAGAGACATAGCAGGGATAGAACTGGTGGTGTCAGGAAGGGAAGAGACCAGGTGTTAGTGGTGTCTGATGGTCTCCCTTAAGTAACTCATGGTACACCATGGTTACAACGCAATCAGCCCATTATCCTTCGTGACACCTTCCTAATTTATCCAAAGTGGATCAAACTTACCTGGCCCCATTGTCCTTCGTGACACCTTCCCCTTTCGTCCAAAGTGGAGCGGACCTGAACATTCATGATGGAATGCAACCCCATATTATAGTTTCTGCAGGCATCATACCCATGTAGCTCGAAAGATTTGGTACATGGGACCTCCAAACCCTCCTGAGCAGAGGTGTGCCAGGATAACAATAGCCATGTCCGAGCAGCTTCTGGATGCAAGAGAGCTTGCTGTCCAGCTCTCCAACATGGTTACTAATAAAGTTATGAGCAAGCTGACAGCTATCAGCCTGACCATGGAAAACATCAAGAAGCTTGAGAACTTGGGAGATCCATGCCATAGATGGATGCTTACAGTCAGCCAGTCTGGCAGATGCAATGTCAAGCAGGGTGACAACCATCAGCCTGATGGGGAAAAAAACACTGAGAAGCTTGTGGTCAGAC
The DNA here is from genome assembly GCA_038090075.1 of Xanthoconium purpureum. Lineage (NCBI taxonomy): Eukaryota > Fungi > Basidiomycota > Agaricomycetes > Boletales > Boletaceae > Xanthoconium > Xanthoconium purpureum. Next base: position 34,145 of record JBBPMA010000224.1, on the reverse strand, counting down.
CCTACAAGGAGGAACATTGACTCCTGCTATTGTCACGCTTTGACTGAAAGTCTTTCATAATGTTAAGAAATTCGATGTCTGTTTGGAATGTTGACAGCATAGTAGTTGCAAGTAGTGATATATTTGTAACCCTGTGCTAGAAATTAGTATAATCCAGAACAAAAATGGCTGACTTACTCCAGCTGATTCAATGAAAAATTTGTGTGAGCCTTGACAAAAAAATAGAAAATGCCTTGGGTTCTATCACTGGTATAGAGACCATACATTCAATTTTTAGTTTAACTACACATGTAGAATGTGTTTCTACCTGCAGAGCTTTCACATCCTCTGTGTCCTCCAGCTCTAAGATCTCTTCAGATGAGCACTTCAACTTGTGCTTCCATGTTGTTTGAATATGCCACCAAGAATTGATTGTAAGAGTACACTGAAGATGAGGCTGATCATAGATAGGGTGTGATAAAAGGAACATTCATAGCTGTGAACATCTTGTCAAAGTTGACAAACAGTAGATTCTTGTATAGTTGTGTACTCAATCCTGTTGTTTTCAAAACACATCTTTGGTTGTGGACTGGGCACTTTAAGGGATGGAGAATGGCAAGGTCCTAAACAAGAATGTCACTCACTGGGGACTACATGCAGATGAGGGCAGATTGTCACAATATCATCATTATCTGGCTGTAAGATGGCCTATGGTAAGGCAAGTCACAAACAGTTCTTGAAGATGAACAAGTGTCTCTGAGTTATTAGTGTGCAGTCCTATTCACCTGCATACTATACTTATGCTACTGTCTGATCCATGCATTTTTCTTCAGTTTGAATATTGACTTTAGACCCTGCAGTTGAGTCTCTAACTCTCCTTCAACACACTTTTGAATTCATTGCTGCCAAAACATTAAGTCTTTACCTCTCTGAGTCCCCTTGGTTTTGAAATCCAGGACCAGACTTAGAGAAGGGCTCAGTGCTCCTCTCCAAGTCATTGAAGCCAAGTCAGATCCAACAGCTAGTCTCTGGAGATAGTTCCAGAGTGGACCCAGACTTGACATCAAATAAGAGATGGATTTTATATATGAATTCTAACAAACAACACAATCCAAGTCAACCAACAATGGACCAAATGTGAGGAAGCTCTAGCAGCAAATGCAAAGCCTGCCTATTTTGCTTGAAAAGCTTGCAGAGAGAGGTTAATCAGCACACAACACAGGCAGGGAATGATGCACCTTCTGATGTTCACTCATATTGGTTGTAATGAGAAGATGGCTCCAGGGTGAATTTATCCCTAACTCATTTTCTATCTGTCATGCCATTGAATGCATGAGATCAGTCAAGATGTATAAGCTATTTGATTTATATAATTACTCACTGCTCAATATTGTAGGTATTTTCTATCTATATCATGCATAGCTTACCATACTATCAATTGGACAATGACCTTTGGGTTACTTTTGTTTCTCAATTTTGCTAACATCTATTAAAAAACACATTATTGACTGACAGAATGCTTAAAAGGAATGATGCTGTATGATTTCAACTTCCATGCTGTCACCTTCCTCACATTTGACATAAATACAGAAGATTTCCAATATCTTCATGCTAAACACAAGAACTTAAAAAATACATTGACAATGCTGCTGGAACTCTTGAAGAAATTTAACAGTTGTTAATTTGTGACTTCCAAGCTATGCTCCAAAAAAATCCTTAGGAATGTGAAAACACCTGTTTTCTAAAGGCAATATCAGTTGACAGGTCATTTTTACAAACTTTATTCAATCAAAATAGATTGGAATAACTTATCTTTCCAAGCCCATCCAATTTCTTGGAATCATTGACTCTCAAAGTGTGGCATACCTTTGAAGCTGATGATGTTAGGCTTTGCAAATTATAACTACTTGTTTAACCTTTTCTGGAATAGCTCTTTTGGTCCAGCTTGTGTTTGCATAGGAACTATACACACGTCAAAAATATATATAGCTACATCTTTGACATGATTGAACCGTTTTATTCAGCAATTACCTGGGTGCATGATTTGAATAATGAGTTGGACCTTCAGAAGTGTACAACCAGTCCACAGCTGGTCCTAGGAAGGTTTCCAAACCTGGCAACCAGCAACCAAACTGGTAAAAACCGGTCCAGAATGGTCCCTTGGTAGTTGCAACTGCAGTCTGGACTGGTCTTTTGAAAGACTGCTTGATACCCAATCTACACTCAGTCCATCTGATTGGATGTGGCAAAAGGGATTGTAACCTGGATTCTGGGCTTTTCACTGAGCCACAGATCATGGAAATCAGCCAACAGATCATGGAGATACATCCACAAAAGGGTGACCAAACTAGAGGGGGGGAGAGCCCTCAGCTGGTATGTTCACAAAGTGGAGGTGTACAACAACAAGTGGGTTGTCATTGACTTGCCTGTGAGCTGATGCTGCCCTACAATGATTTGAGAAGGTGAGTGGGGCAGGAAGGGCATTGATCCTCTGGACATTCTTTTTGCAGGTTGAAGCCCTGGGGTGGACAAAATGGTTTCTTGCAGCAAACAATCAAAACATGGAATGAGCCTAATGAAGAAGAAAGTACAAAGGTGTGGATGGAGGCAATGCATATGAGTGAGCTGAGGGACAGAGAAGGTAGGAAAAGAAAGGGGTCTGTAAATACAAATGCCCAGTAAGTAAACTCATTGCCATGGCCAATTGGTTCCATGACTCACTCTCCCATGTTCAAATGTCACTTCCTGTCATGTTTCCAAGATCAGTGAAGAAGTGATCAACAACTTTACCTCCCAGTAGTAATGGCAAACCTTAATTGCCCAGATTCCTGCCCCATTGGCAAGGTGACAAACTTTGTGCATTGAGCCAGGGTAGGGTGTCTAACAAGAACAGGAGTCAATAAGCAAGATATCTTTACAGAAAATTTTACTGTTCATGATTTTTACAGTTTTCTGCCCATCGGCCTCTCAAAATGCAAGTACCACAGACACCAAGAAAAGTATATAGTTGTTGGATGTTTCTTTATCCATTCTAACCAACAATTTGGCCAGGTTACATGCCAATAATGACTTTACCAACAATTCAAGACAATGGCTCACTCAGATGAACTGAGTGAAGGTATGCCTGCTGACAGTTTATGTGACTTAGTGGGGCTGTTTTAGTACTTGTTTTCATGCTCAGTCCCACAGCAGATACTTCTGGCCATTCCCAAGTATGTACATGCTAGAAGCTATGTCCCATACTAACTTGCACTTTCTAGATTTCTGCATCTCATCCATTTGCATCAACAAATTTGGCACACAATGACAATAAAAAACTCTACTCATCAGCAAATCACTCATTTTGGCATAGCTGTCATAGTATTACAGCAATCTTACAGCATCTTACAGCATGACACAGGAACAACAGTCACACATTAACATTATCACAGTCACACAGTAAATATATCACTTCACAGGCAGCACAATAACACAGTCCAACCATGCTATAGTATAGCACTTCACACCCAACAACAGCATCCAAAAACCTTTTATTTTGGCTTGATATTGGTAGTAATTAGTTATATATTGAAAATGTGTACTATTTTGAGCTACTACTTTAAATTCTAATGAAATATAGCCTCACACTTCCTAATAGTCTGCAGACTTGGAGATTTTTTTCTGTGAATAAACATATCATGTGACCATGGTTGGAAATACTGCTTGCATACCTTGCCTGATTCAAGGCCTAATTGACCACTATCCCTCCCACCACAATGTTGCCTGTGTTACTGCCCTATCTACCTGGACAACAATGATGGCAGTGACAACATTGTTCCCACAACTTTACCAACAGGTTGTTGATGATGAACATGCCAGTGCCAGTGCCCATGCCCTGCCCAACATCCTCAAGAATACATGTCACTGAACATTTCAGACTGGTAGAGGTTTATGGTGGCCAAATATGAGTTCTTGCAGGGCCAATTAAATCAATGAGACAGTTAGTGCCATGATAGGTGTAATATTCTGTGGGTCAAACAAGACCTCCACTATGGAGCTCTTGCCACACCACATTTTTAATGAGACTAAAAACAATGGGGTGTTGAAAGTAGCTTTACAAGATTGAATTAATTCAGTGGGTTGAAAAAGTCAACTATAAAGGTCAAGTAGCTTTCCAGCATTCTAAAGGAGATTTTCCTTACATCAGCAACAAGTGATGTTTTCAAATGAAAATTTTGAACAGGCCAACCTAATCAATAATATCCTAAATTGAAAAATACATACATTGTTCTAGAATCTCTTTCTTTGCCTCATTAGTGATATCCTTGATCTTTTGCTTCTGTTCTCACTTTTTTAGAATAGCATTAATCATAAATATGTGGCAATGGTGGCTGTGCAATTGGTGATGGAGGGGGCTGCACTGGCAATTGTGAAATAGCACCCATGCTGCTAGTGAGCAGCTGGGCACAAAGGCAGTGGTAAACTGGACTTTCCAGAGAAAGGGATTGAGGGTGTGTGGTTGACTCTGTGGCCATCCAAATGTGTAAGAATCAGGTATAACCCACTGCCCAGATTGTGTCCACTGCAGGACACTAGTGGTAGTAGCATCAGAAGGTGCTAAATTGTTCATTAAACAAGATCAGACATTTCACCAATACCCAAGACAATGCCTACTATGTGATCCCAATAGCTACAGCTGCCAGTGAAAATCTGACATTAAAGATTGTCCACCAGGTGACATTGACAGCACCAGGCTATATGACATTGGGGGTCTAAATTGCTCACCCCAGCCATACAACATTACTTGCTTACTCATATTGTAAAGAAAAATGAATCTAATAGCAGTAAAAACTCCTTTATAAATGACTCTGTTATAATTGACATTGCCACTATTAGTGCTGATATGCTTGCAGAAAGTTGATGACATCTATTTATATTTGTATTTGCATATCTTTCCATGAAGTGTTAGAACTAGATGAGAGTTGAACTAGATAGAACATAAGTATGGTGGTATTGTATTATGGATGTGAAACCTATCCTTAACCATGTGATAAAGTGGTTGAGGGAGAAATGAACAAGAATGGAAGAATATAAAGTAGTTGGAGATAAACCTTTGAAATACTGAATGTGACCAGTGTTGTACTATACTCCAACACTCCTTCTCAATTCCAAATCCATCTATACTGAAACTGAATGAAATAAAAGTGAAACGAGAAAGTGAAAAATGCAATGAAAGAGAAAATGTATAAGAAAACTACACCTCCTATTCAATAACTCCTCCTCACATGGAGTCCTGGAGCCCCATGTGCAGCTTTTGTAAAAGCATTGGCAACATTAGCTTTACATGTGACATGGTGCAAGTAAATCTGGCCTTGGTCAATATCTTCACACACAAAATGGTATTTAATAGGGGTTTGCTTGAGCTTTGTATGGAAGGCAGGATTGCTTGATACAACAATTGCATGGTTATTGTCACATAGCAGAGAGAATGCTGTGAGTTGCTGGTTGTTACAATCTTCCATTCTATGTACTTTTCTCTTCTACTTCTTTTCATGTATGAACTCAACTTCTTCATTACCTGTACTTTTACAGTCATCAGTCTTCCCCTGGCCTGCTTACTCATACATGATAACTCACTATCTCCTACCATATATTGTACAATCCCCTTCACCATTTATTACTCAGCATTCTCTAACATTCTATGACCTTCTTTCTGATTGCTCATCGCTTAGTCATTCAACTGACTTAGCTATATATAAACTCATAGTCTACCTTGTACTCTCTCCAAGCTAGATCTATGCAATCTACTCTTTTCTAGCTTCCCCTTTGACCCTCTTGAACTCTGCTTAGTCATTGACTCACTATTGAGTAGTTGCTAATCTCGTTCTGGACAAACCATTGATGAACTTCACTTTGAACCTTTGAACCTACAAAGACTTTGTGTTTACGTTTCCCTCTACTCAAGGCAAGCATAACAAAAGGTCTAGCTTTCTCTTTTTCAAGGCTATCTCTGAATAGTTTTCCACCATTTCAAACCAACCCACAAATCCTCACTCCAGTTGCTGGGGTCTTAGACAAGCCAGGAACTTCCACACTTCTGAACCAGAAACCTCTGAATCTCCTCCTCACTCTGAAGGATCAGATTTCCCCTTTGACAAAGATGAACAACTTCTCATGCGAGAAGATACAGCAGAACTAGAAGACCTTACTGGAAGACTTTTCTTCTTCCTTTAAATCCCCATGGAATCCACCACCAGATCCTTCTCCAATTCTCTCACCTCCCTTCCAACCTTTGGAAGACCTCTTTCTCCTACTTTCCTGTCCATTTTCTCACTAGGATATCTTCCACCCTTCATTCCATCCATAGCACCACCCACTCCACCACCCACTCCACCAGCCATGTCCACTACATCCACTATGAAACCAGTTGAACTCTGCATAGGAGTTCCTAAAGTCTATGACAGCTTGTTTGACAAAGCCACAGCATGGCTAAACTTGGTAGCATTCTACCTCATCACCAATGCAGACATATATAACAATAACAACAAACAAATCGCCTTCACCCTCTTTTATATAACCAAAGGAACTGCTGCTGCTTGGGCAGCAATCTTTTGTGCAGCTGCCCTTGCCGGTCCCACCCTAAATATGGAAACTTGGCCTGACTTCAAAAAGGCATTTGAAAAAGCCTTTGAACATCAGGACACCATAGGCAACACTATCACATGGTTAACCACCATGAAAATGACCCAACAAAGAGATGGAACATACAAACCATCTCTCAACTTCTACATCTCCACCTTCCAACAGAAAGCTGCCATTGCTGGTCTCATCTCCAAGGACAACTCTCCTATCCTCATTGGATATTTCTCCAATGCCATCCCCACTCCTTTCATAAGGAGAATCTACTCCATGAACACTGTTCCTGACTCTATTGACACTTGATATGATCACATCCTCCAATTCCAGACCCAATGGGAATGAGTGAATGAGATTGCCAACTGTTCCAAGAAATCCTCCAACTATGGAGGAAAACCCACCACCTCAAACTCTGCCCCTTGCTACATCCCTCCTCTGGCACATGATTCTAATGTCATGGATGTTGATGCCATTAAAATTGGCAAACTTACACCTGAGGAACACACTTGCTGCCAAAAGAAAGGCAGATGCTACCATTGCCATGAGAAAGGACATCTGTCCAACCAATGCCCTCACTTCTCTGGACCTCCTAAAAAGGTCCAACAAATCCAGAAACCTGCTAAAACCTGGAAGAATGAAGAATCTGGCCTAGTTGAAATGGAAGACAAAGCCACTGTTAGGAAAATAGCATTTTTCTCTTTGGATTTTTAAATGGGGAAGCTTCTTTGACACAACCTTCCCCTGTTTCTTGTGCCGCTGTAGTTGTATCTAGGACTAAAACTATAAAAATTCCCATCTCCCTGATCAACCCTTCACACACCATGAAAGCTGTCAACACCCATGCCCTTGTTGATAGTGGCACCAAAATCTCCTGCATTGACTGGGGGTTTGTGAAAACATAAACTCCCTACTACCAAACTCAAAACTCCCCTAGTCATCCACAACATAGACCAATCTGCTAACTGAAATGGAAAAATCCTTTTCACCTCCACCCTCTTCCTTGACATTAAGGGAATTGTACAAGAAATCACTCTCCATGTAATGAACTGTGGATCTGAGAATGTCATCCTAGGAGACCCCTGGCTTCAAAAAACCAAACCAATCATCGATTGGCAAAAATGAACTCTCTCCATCTCCAAATCCCTGGATGAGTCCAAAGCTTTACACTCCATCTTCATTGCTGTGTGCAAAACCAACAATAAACTCTTTGAACAACCACTATCCCCTCCATGCCATATCTATGTCTCTCCAAAAACTGATGAATGACTCTTTGACTACCTTGATGCAGAAACTGAAGACAAGTTCCTTGAAAGAGCCAATGGCAACTACACTCTTAACCATATCATTCAATGCAGTTTCCATTTCATTCCCAATGCAGTTGTGGCTAAACTCACCCATGCCATTGAATAGCAGTTCAGGCGAAACTAGCCAAACCTGAACCCATCCTCCCCTCCGAATTCTCTAAATATGCCAAAGTCTTTGAAGAACCCGGACCAGGTCAACTTTCCCCATCCCATCCTTATGATCATGAAATCAACTTCAAAGAATCCTTTGTTCCAAAAATAGGAAAACTCTATCCTCTCTCCACCAAAGAATGAAAAGCCATTGAGGAATTCCTAGATGAACATTTGAAGTCTGGGAAGATCTGCCCTTCCAACTCTCCCCAAGCAGCCCCATTCTTCTTTGTAAAGAAAAAGAATGGAAAGCTATGTCCATGTCAGGACTTGATATCTCAACAAACACACCATTCAAGATGCCTACCCCCTTCCCCTTATCAGTGGTCTTATTGATAAACTCAAAGGGGCCAATATCTTCACCAAATTTGATGTTTGCTGGAAATACAACAATGTTCATATTAAAGATGAACACCAATGGGAGGGTGCCTTCATCACCCACAAAGGGCTTTTCGAACCCATGGTTATGTTCTTTGGCCAATCCAACTCTTCCACCACCTTCCAGTGATTCATGAACGACTCCTTCAGAGACATGATAGCTGAAGGATGGCTTATCATCTATGTACATGGATGATCTTCTTATCACCTCTAATGAAGACAATCTTCACATAGAACAAACCAAATGAGTTCTTGTGCATATGGAGAAACTTGATCTCCATCTAAGACTAGCAAAGTGCAAATTCAACACTAAAGAGGTTGACTACCTTGGGATGATTGTTGATAGAAATGGACTTGCCATGGACCCTATCAAACTGAATGGTATCACCAAATGGCCCATTCCTACCTCTATCAAAGAAGTATGCTCCTTCCTGGGATTCATAAACTTCTACCAAAGATTCATTCCCAACTACTCTACTGTTGCTCATCTACTTATCAACCTCACCAAAAAGGACTCACATTGGACTTGGAAGAACCACCAACAAAAAGCCTTTGAACTACTCAAATCCCTCTTCCTGTCAAAACCTATACTCCAATTCCCCAACCCCACCAAACCCTTTGCCATCACCACTGATGCCTCTTTCTTTGCCACTGGCGGAATCCTCCTACAAACTAATACCAATGGAGACTGGCATCCCTGCTCCTACCTTTTCCAATCCCTCTCCCCTGCAGAATGAAACTATGACATCTATGATAGAGAACTCCTTGCTGTCTTACAAGGACTTCAAGCATGGCATCACTACCTGCAAAGTTCCCCATTCCCTGTTGAGGTCTTCACTGATCACATGAACCTCACCCACTTCCAACAACCCCAGCATCTAAACTGCTGACAAGCCTGATGGCTTATTGATCTTACAGACTATGACTTGAAAATGGTCCATGTCCCTGGATCCAAACTTGCAGGACCAGATGCCCTTTCTTGAAGAATTGATCACCTTCCTAGATCAGGACTAGATAATGAAGGAGTAACCCTCCTTTCCCCCTCTCTTTTTGTAAACATTATTGATGCTGCTCTCAACAACCACATAAAATCCTATTTGAAAGATGACCCCTTCCTCCTCACTGCCCTCCAAGCCATTGATGGCTCCATTCCCCCTTCATTTCGCTCTTGTCTTGCAGATTGGCAGTGTGATACTGGTATCCTCATGTATTAAAACAGGATTTATATTCCACCCAACAGTGACCTCTGTCATGATATTGTATCCTGACACCATAATCATGAAACAGTGGGACATCCTGGATATCTCAAAACAAGACAACTCGTAGCTGCTGACTACTGGTGGCCAGGCCTTGCCCAATATATATGGAAATATGTTGAAGGATGTGCCAACTGCCAACAAAATAAGACAAATATCCATTCTACTATTCCCCCTCTCTCTCCAATCAAATCCCATGCCTCCTGCCCATTCCAACAATTGTCCTGTGATTTGATCACTGACCTTCCCTTGTCCAACGGGTTTGATTCTCTCCTGGTTGTGGTAGACCATGGGCTTACTAAGGGAGTAATTCTATGCCCCACTAACAAAACTGTTACTGCTGAAGTGATTGCCTTCCTTTTTTTCCACAAAGTCTACCTTTGCTTTGGTCTTTATGACAAAATTATCAGTGATCATACACCACAATTTGCTTCCACCTTTGCCAAAGAACTTGGAAGGGTCCTTGGCTACTCCCTTGCCCTCTCAACTGCCTATCACTCCCAAACTGATGGCAAAACAGAACATGTAAATCAAGAAGTCGAAACTTATCTTTGGATCTATTGTGGAGATAACCCAGTCTCATGGTCTGATTCTTATCTCCCACATGGAATTCACACACAACCACTGCCCTCACTCTGTCACTGTCAAGACCAGGTCAACTCTCTGGAACTTCTGGAGACTAGCTGTGAGACAGGACTTGGCTTCAGTGACTTAGAGAGGAGTGCTGTGCCCTTGCCTAAATCTGGTCCTGAATTTTGGAACTTGAAGGTAACTTGGAGGTAATGACTTTAATGTTGTGCAGCAATGAAGTCAAGTAGAGGTTAGAGGGGAGTCAAAGACTCCAGCAGAGGATCAGAGGGGAGTGGTATTTTAGTTGATATTTAAACTGAGGGAATACATGGCTCAGGGGGTACAGTATTTATACTACAGAGGTGGACAGGATTTGTTATGGAGGAACAGAGCTGAGTAATTATACAAATGCAAGGCTGTACACTGGCTGTCTGGAGATCAGACCTATGGTGCAGGTTTATAGCATTGGTGGCTAGAATGCTATGAAACTAGTATGGATGAAATGTAGAGTGATGAAAGAAGTCCCTGATACAAATCTGGAGGTTAGGAGGTGTGCCTTTGAATGAGAATGCACTGGAGTTAGTGTCTGACTTAACTGGAATTGGCATGGAAGACCAGAATGGACTTGGTTGAATGTGTGGGATATGATAGTCACTGGCAAATCCCCCTTCTTTCTTATGATGGGCTTTGAACTCCATGCTCTTTCTACTGCTCTACCAGACTCCTCTCTCCCCGCCATCAAACACAGACTAAAATTCCTCCAAGCTGCCTGAGATGAAGCTTTAGCAGCCCATGAACTCACCTGACAAGTTATGACAGCTTGAGGATGATGAGGATTCACTCCCTTCAAAAAAGGAGACAAGGTGTGGTTAGAAACCCGCAACCTAAAACATTGAATTTCAAACCCAAAGTTCGCTTCCAAAAGAGAAGGCTCTTTTATCATTACAGATGTCCTATCCCCCCTTACTTACAAACTCTGCATTCCCAAAGTATGGAACATCCATCACATGTTTCATGCTTCCATCTTATCTCCCTATCATGAAAACAACATACATGGCCTGAACTTTCCAAGACCCCCACCTGACCTTATTGCTGGCAAGAAAGAATTCAAAGTCCAACGAACCTTATGCCACAGAGGTCTCACAGGATGCTGTTCCTTCCTGATCCAATAGAAAGGATACTCTGCAAAAGAAGATTCTTGGGTTCCTGAAAGAGAACTCTCCCATGCCAAGGATGCCCTTTCAGATTATAAGAAGATCAATTGCTTTGCATTTCCTTTCCCATCCGGAATTTCCTTTTCACAAACCAAATGTCGCTCTACTCACTTCTCTCAGCTCACCATGGCCACCATTCATGTCTACTGCTCTGATGACTCTGACATCCCTGCTGAAATCATCACCAACCATCCTCCTACCTATGAACAACTCCATCTCACTCTCTTCCCTGAATCTCCCATCACCAGACCTGTTTCCCCTGCTTCTTTCTCACAAGCCTCTGTTGTTGTCCATACTGGATGGGCCAGTGAAGAGGGGAAGCTTGGAACCATGCTCATGTAGCTCCCACCAGACCTATCACTGTCACCAAACTTACCACTTCTGCTCCTTTTTTCAACACTCTAGTCACCGACCACTCCGGATGGACCTTCAGAATCGATGAATCCTGGAACCAGGCCCATGACGCTCTCATCGAGTGTATACTCTTGTCTCCAAACTCTATTCATTCTGTCAATGTTCCCACATATGGCCATTGCCTCATGCAGGATGATCTTGATCTTGCAGGAACAGATCATCTCATTGCCCTCATTTTAGATGCTAGATTTGCTGCTGTCACCTCTGCACACCTCAATGCACGATCTTCTCTCCTTGTCCTCTATCACACCTTCCTACTTGCTGCTTCCTTAGAACCCCTTGCATATTCCCTCTCTCAGAGGGAAAGAACCCTCCTTGCAAACACCTACAAGGACCTTAGGGGACATCTCATCCTTGCTCTCCACCAATTAGGCATGACAGAATTCCTAGAGGACATAGACCACTACATTAAGAAGTCAGCTGAATCAAACTCTCCTTCGCCCCCTACCACTCCTATTACCAATGAAGAGGAACTAATGCTTAGACATATGGAATGTCTCAGCCTGGCAGAAATGGCTTGTGAATGGGGAGACATGCCCTTAGAACTAAGTCACCCTCACTACACAGAAGCATGCTTCCACTGCCGATGCCTTGGACATTTCCAGACTGACTGTATCCACTACCAATGTCCAATTTGCCTCACCTGGTGTTCCAATTATAACCAAGGTCAATGTACCTGCCGTCGTTGTTTCCCTCCTTTCTTCTCTTCATCTTCCTCTTCTGCCCATTCCTCCGGTCCTCGTCCAGGACCCTCTTCTTATCCATGAGAACAGATCCCTTGTCTCCATCAGATGATCCCATCCTTCTGTCCTTATTGAACTCAACCTCAACACCATCATTCTCCCACTCCATCACCCAAATGTTACAACTCCAATGACTTCGGCAATAACATGGACAGTGTGGGATGTGCCAATGTTACTGGCTTCCCACAACCTTACTTCTAGGTTCTTCAATGCAGTCTTGAATCTACTAAGGAGGTAATGTTATGATCTTCCATTCTATGTACTTTTCTCTTCTACTTCTTCTCACATATTAACTCAACTTCTTCTTTACCTGTACTTTTACAGTCATTAGTCTTCCTCTGGCCCACTTACTCATACATGATAATTCACTATCTCCTATCATATATCGTATAATCCCCTTCACCATTTATTACTCAGCATTCTTTGACATTCTATGACCTTCTTTCTGATTGCTCATCGCTTAGTCATTCAACTGACTCAGCTATATATAAACTCATAGTCTATCTTGTACTCTCTTCAAGCTTGTTACAGATTTACCTTGTGTCAAACCCTCGACTCAGGAAATCCCCAACAACTTCCCCTTTGTACCTCTGGTACTTATTCCAAGCAATGCCCTGTGATCGTCCCTAATGCCTTGCTACCTCCCTTCGGTACCCTCCCCACTGGGCCTACCTCCTCTCAAGAACAAGGAATCTCTCTAACCCACTCGTACTACTTGAGGACAACCAGTTCCCCTTATTATGGCTATTCCGGAATACCCATTGGGATTCCCCACCTAGATTCCACTCCTGGAATCCACCTCTCATCTTACAGCATGGTTAGGCTTCTATCCACTGAGTATTCATTCCGCTCTTCTTATCCCACAGTTCCCTTTGCAACATGGAGTTCTGCTATCCCTTCTGGAATGGCACTTCACTGGTCTCCTGTATGTTCCCCCTTCTGCTCTTCTTGCGGCTCTCTGCCTCTCCTTTGGCATTCATGGAACATATGATGTTCCGTCCCTTTCCTATTGGATGGGACATGGTCATTTTCACAGAGCTATCTCTTCCTTGGGCTCCCGCTTTCCCCTTATGGTAACTAGCCCTCCAGTCTTAGTTTATGGACCCCTGATGGCTCTTCGTCCCCATATACTATACCATAGTTCCCTTGGTCCATGCACTTACATTATGGATATATAAACCCCTTCATGTATGCTGAGACTCCTCAGCTAGTTCTACACATTCGCATTGTAATCTAGTCCATTCCAAGGTTTCCCTTCGGATCTCTTGAGACCCAATCACCTCACAGTTGAGGGATCACTTGTGTTCACACTTAGTCCGTATGCTTCGCCCAATCGACAACCTACTTTTAGGTCCATTAAGTATCGCTTCAAGGCAATACACTTGTTCAGGAAGGCCACTTCAATAAGCCCTTGCCTGCTAGGCTACATCAATAAGACCTATTGGCCGCTTTACCAAGTCTCACTAGGTGATAGCCCTAGGAGCATTGTGGAACACTAGAAAGCAATGCTTGATGTAACAAAGCTAGACCTATGCAATCTACTCTCTTCTAGCCTCCTCTTTGACCCTCTCAAACTTTGCTTAATCATCAACTCACTATTGAATAGTTGCTAAGTCTCATCTTTCTACTTTACAAGTGGACAGTGTCACAAGGGTTTGATGACATGGAATACCAGGAGATCATGCCTGAACCAATAGAGAGCAGTATCTGCTAGTACACTAGTGAGTGTTGGAACATGAGGTGAAATTACTGTTGGTATACCTGAGCAGTCACAGTATCAGTGTGCTCACCACCAATGACCAGTTGGAAATCACACATTCCCTTCAAGTAATGTATAACACATTTGGTGGCCACCAGTAAACAGCATAGTTGATTTACAACAAAGACAATATCAGGTGATGTGCCCACTATATGAGTGAACTGATAAGTGCATAATACAGGACCTTGGACATGGTTGTACATTATTTTTCAGTTTTTGGGAACATGGCTTTGGACAAGTAAACTCCAGGTTCAAAGGATATGGTGATATAATGAGCATCAGAGAGGCTGAATTGACATATGATATGGTTAATTAAAGCTGTTTGAGATAATGCAATGGTGTGATTCAGACAGTCCCATTCAATAGCAATGCTGATATGAAAATGCCCAGGGCTACCATCAGATATCTTTTAACATGTCTGTGGCTACTCTTTGAAAAAGTATAAGGTGGGTTTTAATGTTTTCTAGCATGAAGAAATCATTAACATGAATGGTGAGGATGACAATTCTTATCTCATTGCAATGGTAATCCATACAGTATTTGCAATTTAGCCATGTAAAATGCCAGTCAATGAGTTGGGCATGTAGAGTCTTGTTCCAGACATGTTCCCCTTGCTTTATTCCATAATGGCCTTATTGTAGTTTCCAGACATGATTTTCAAGACTGGGCATAATGAATTATTCAGCCTATTCCACATAGCAGACTTTATTAGGGGCAAGAATGCCATTAAGAAAGGCAGTCTTGATGTCAAACTGTTCAATCTTTCAGTCCAAGGCAGCTCTTAAATGTGTCGGGATGCAGAAGAACTCTATGCATGCTGTGGAAGAGGTAGTTTTCATGTAGTTCTGCCTATACATTAGATCCAGTCCAGTTTTTTGCCTCTGAAGGTGCACAACTGGTCCACAACTGGTCTGGCAACCAGCAACTGGACTAGTAAAAACTGGTCCAGAATGGTCTTTTGGTGGTTGCAACCACAGTCCAGACCAGCCTTTTGAAAAACCAGTTAATATCCAGTTTGGATCTGGACCATCCAATTTAATGTGGCAGAGGTGAATGTAACCCAGATTCTGGGCTTTCTGCAGTGCCATGGATTATGGAAATTGGCCAAGGGACTGTGGAGATACATTCATTTCCACATCAGATATCATGTTTTCAGCATAATTACTTAAATGTACCTGGATAACTTCTCAGAAAATCCAGGAAAATTCCAAAATATTTGAGGAAGTGGGGGTATGTAGTACTGTGCCTTATTGAGTAATGGGTCAGACCTAGTAATAGGTCAACCACAAATATTGAAAGAACCACTTGAGCTACTGTCTTTTTGTTTGCCGCTTGATAAAGGTCACTATCTCCCACACCTGCCTCTCAATTTTCAAGCAATTTCATACCATGGTAAGTGAGATATGCAGGTTCTCCCATCGAGTGTCTGCTAAAACCTCTGAAATCTATTATGGCATAGTGCTCTTACTCTTTCTGATGCCTGCTGTCAACCTATGATAGTCCTACCACCAAGAAAACAGCCATTTATGAGAAGCCTATACCATGTCCAACATGCAGACACCCTGAAATCACCACAAGAGTCCTTTTCACACCTGGAAAGTGCAATTTCCACATTGTAGGTAAAGATTATGCATTCATTGTCAATAGCCTGATCTTGAGGCAGCTACACATCTCAACCACACTCCAGTTATAACACAACTTGACACACAAGTACATAATACAGTTTTTTTTGCATCATGTTGATTTTTTTCAGATTTTTTGGTGCCTTACATGATTGAAAACATGGATCAGCAAGCAGAACAGCTATAAAAGCTCTGTTTTGCCCCTGGATGTTGTTTTGCTGCAATGCACTGAAACGTTTGGCATCTCAGTAGTATATATGTGTTTTCTTACACAATGTCACCCTTCTGATATGAATTTACAGTCCACCACCTTGTCGCTTACTTAAATGACATCTGCCAGTAATAAAATAACTCTGAGTCATTATCCACCTACTCACTCTACTAATTCAATGGTTGGCCTTGCTGAAACTAGCTTAAACAAGAGGCTGATTGAGGAGTAAGTCTTCCTTTGACTATTGCAAACCATCCAGATCCATTCTAACATCTGTATTCCAGAGTGGCAGTTACCACTATGAGCCAAGACAATAAGGTGCCACCTCTCGAAAGTATTCTGCCAAGTCCCACTGGCTCTCCAACTCAGACAATGAAAGCTGATGTTGAGCTGCCTGTCATCAACCTGCCTTTGAATAATGGGATTAAGTGGCATGATTTGCATGGATGAGCTCACATTGAAGTTTCTCAAAAGGGTGACATTATTTCTAAAGCAGGCAATTCCACCACAGTCAGACAAGTAGCTCTTGTAGCACTAGTATTGCTCCTATACAGTACAGGACAATTTGATGGTGTTCGTAATCCCTTAGCTCTAGTGTTAGCAGTGTGGCAGTGACAATCACAGCTTAGAACAACAACTTGGGTGACTGACTTGGACATGGTGCCATTCTGAACCACTGGCACCACCCATTCACCATCCATGACAGACACACCCTCATATGAAAACGGGATTGAATGTGCTTTGCAAGCTGTCCTTGCATCAGGACTTAACTCAAAAGGCTGGCCAGCACTCTCACTACATTCTGCTGCAGAACAGTTGGATGTCTCTCACACCATCTTGACTGTACATTTTCATGGCCAAAAGATCCATACAGAAGCTCATGTTCACCAACAATGATTTAGTTATTCTCAAAAGAAGGTTCTCAAGGCATGGATTAAAGCAGAAGGTCACCAAGGGATTCCAATGTCATTGTCAACAATTGCACAGGCTGCAAGTACTATCTCCAGTACAGATGTACCTGAAAATTGGGTAGAACACTTTTGTGACTGCCATCCAGACTTGAAGGCAAAGTGGTCTTCAGGCTTGGAATGCTGTTGTGTGATGGCCCTTAATCACACAAATCATCTGGATTCTTTCAACTACTTCAAGAACTCTTCAAAGAGTATGACATTCATCCTTCAAACCTATACAACATAGATGAGAAGGGTGTCCAGCTTGGAGTTGGAAAACGCACCTGAGCAATTGTTGATCATGATCAGAAGACAATCAACCCCTTGGAGAATGGTGATCATGAACTAATCATGATCATTGAATGCATTTCTGCTGATGGAGCTGTTCTCCCACCATTGGTAATCTACAAGGCAAAGAAAAGAAACTTGGCATGGTCATGGATCAATCCTAGCAACAAAAGGTAAGCCAATAAGTGTGTGCTCTTACCCCAACCACAATCACCACTTCATTTTGAAATGTGGCATTTGGCCACTCAATCCATCTGCAATTGAGAATTCAGCCTTCAAACCTGCATTAAATATGACCACACAACCTGCCATGCCAGTGTCCACAACTGTATCACCACTTTTTATCAAGGTCCCATCCAAACAGAACAGTGCTTGTTCGCCACCATTCTCCATCCCACAGCACAGCACTGTGACCTCTGCAACCCCATTGTCATTGGATACTTTGACTAGTACATCTACAAAGCAAGTCAGTGTACACCAAACAACCTTCCAATTTGCAGATTTCCCACCCATGCTACCTGTGAATGCATTCCAAGAAGCCTATGCTGAGCAGTGTCAGCAGCTGTGAGACTGGGCAGCTCAGGCAAAAGCCCAAATGGAAGCCAATTATGCACTGGTGAAATTGATGAAGCAGAAAAATGGGCAGCTTCATCATCAGCTCTTCAATAAAACTTCGAAGAAGGCACCTAAACAGGAAGATCCATCAGGTGCTCATCACATGGCTGCTTTGAATATGCTAGTCACCTTGGCCAAGGCAGACTGGGAAGCCAATATTGCTGACATTCACAATGAGGCAAAAGAGCAGTTTAAACAGCTCCATACTGCAATTTGACAACATGCAAAGGCCACAGCTGATGAGCAGCATCAAGCAGAATAAGAAAAGCTTACCACAGAACATGCAGCCACTCACAAGGCTGAGCATGCTCAAAAAACCACATTTGACTTTGTGGTCAAACGTATTGCTTCAGAGCAGTGTGCAGTGAAGAAGGTGCTTGCTGACACTCAGAAGGCAGCAGCAGTGGCAGAAAAGAAGGCTGCTGCAGAGGCAAAATGTTAGGCAATAGCTGAGAAGCAACAGGCAGCAGAGGAAAAATGACAAGCTGTGAGGGAAAAGAAGCAACAGGAGCAAGTGGAGAAGGAGATCAAAAGGCTGAAAGCACACACCAAGAAAACAAGGACTTGAGGCTCAAAAGACACTCTTGTAGGCCATCAGATACACTTCAAGTTGAAAAGAGCTTTTTGATGGCTCCTCCACTGGCAGCATCACTGCTACATTCTCACCCACAACCTTGACTTGTGCAGTGCCAAGCACCAATATCTTCATTATCACTAATCCCATCAAAGGCCATTCAAAGCATGGAAGTGGTTGAATCTGGCACAAATGATAAGGAAAACAGAGATGGAGTGGAAGAAAGCCTGACTAGGGCTGATACTAATCATAGTGCAGCCCAGACTTGAGCCCCAGCTCAATGCAGTGAATGTGCTGTGCTGCAGATCAAATGCTAAAGTCAACTGTTTGTTATGTCTAGATATGGTATTATCATAGTTATAATAATTATCAGCTGACCCTCCCTCACAAAATATTCATAAAGGCAACACATCATTACACAAATTTTGGAAACATATAGTAGCACATCTCTAACATCCTATGCTACCTTTATATATATAATATATACAATAACAAGCATTGTGTAGCTTGTGGCATGTGGTTTATTGATCTCTGACCTGTTACCTGATTAGGCATAGTACCATTAGTGGAAAATCAATCCAATCCAGTCTGCAACCAATTGTGACCAGTTACAGACTGGTCTGATGTTTTCCTTTGAAAAAAGGCAACTGCAGTCTGATTCAAACTGGTTGCAGTTCAGTTTGGTTGCCAGTTTTTTCAGTCAGTTCTTAACTGGAATTTACAACACTACATAGATAGCTGTAAACCCTTAGCAGACATAACAAGCTTTGAAACAAGAAGGATTGCCATGCTCTTGAAGATGGGACAACCATGCATGATACAATGTCCTGCTGGAACAGAAGAATCCAGCACAAGTTGATATATGCTAAGCTTTTGAGGAAGTTGAACTCCTCCTGAAGGACATGAGCTCAGTCTGCAGCATGAGGCAATATCATGGCTTCCTGATAAGTAGCTGGGTTGGAAACATTATCAACAATCACCACACCAGCAAAGCAAGAATCTTCCTACTTTGGGCCAATGGCAGGAAAGGTCATAATAAATTCATTGTCATTAAGAAGCAATGTGGAGGGAGGAGGACAAGGTGATGGAGGTCCCACAGCAACAATTGCTGGAAGCATGGCACATTGGACTTTGGATATGTAAGGCACACTGATCATGGCAGCATGCTTTTTAAATGGCCAAGATATTCTACTGAATTGATGTAATGTTGTAGGGGGTTTGGTCAGATCATCTGGTGCAGAAGGGGATGGCAAATTAGGGGAAATGGATGGAGCTGGAGAGGCAGCAGTAGTCAGATCAGGTAACTGGAGGAATTCAATGAAGGACACGTGAAACAAGGTAACTTTGCCTGTGCTGTGGTGAGAAGAAATTTGTCCTGGTGATTAATGGAGACATTTGCATAGAACCATATAGTGCAAGCATTATTCATTAGAGTATGGTGGACATATTTGACATGCCCATTCTGAGCAAAGATGTAGGGAGTGGTAAATTGATGTTGTGTGCCATACAAATTGAACCAGTCCCATAGATCATTGCATTTCAGCTCTCCATTGTTGAACTCTAATATTCCAATATGTAGGCTGGTTTTGGCTTCATGAGCCACTTTCCAGGCTTGCAGGGCTGAAGAGGATTTTGACTTTGCACTTAAAGAAATGTACCAGCAATAAGAGGAAAAATCATCTATAATGTTTAAAACAGTGATTTCTGGATGCTGAAACATCTTAAGAGTGCTTTAAAATGTCAATGTGCACTATACCCAACCTTTTACCTGCTTGCACCCTCTCTCTAACCTTTGGTACACTAGAGCATGTCTGCTTGCCAAGTCCATAATGGTCACATAATGGAAATGAAGAGGGAAGATGCATATCATGGGCAAAAGTAAGTTTGGCCACAGTGTGATAGTTTGTGTGGCCCAGATGACAATGCCAGGTTTCCCAGGTGGGGCCATGGAAAACTGCAAAAACATGGAATGTGGTAAGCTGACCACATAGAGGTGGTGTGCCATGAGCACATCTGAAAGGATCCTGGTGCTATTTACAGAAATGACCCAGCATGTGGAATTAGCAAAGTGGGCCTCACACTTCAAGGCCAAGGTAAGAGGCAAAATGCTAACAAGGTGCACAGTCACAGTTGGAATGAACAAAATGTTATTGAGCATATAGAGCTGACACCAATGGTGTGAACAGCAAATCCACCAACTTCATTAATGGCACAAGATGTGATTGGGTGAAAACAATAGAAATTGGATTTACAGTTACTAATGTGGACCAATACACCAGTATCAAGGAAAAACAGCATAATGGCAGAGTCAATGCATGCTGGTTAAAAGCCTTGTAGGTGACAGCTGCCATGTCAACAGAATGGTCATGCCAATCAAGAGAGTTTTCAAGGTCATGAAATCAAAAAATAATGGATCATACTCAGCCATGTCATGTGCAGTTATTGTAGTTGTGAGTTCATGAGTGAGGGTGTCTATCAGATGCTAAGCCAACCTGTATGCCAGGATAATCTCTGGTGTATCTTGTAGTACAAACACCATGTTGGTGTTCCAATGGAATTGACAAGATAAACATGACAGTTCATAGAGCAGATGATGCCAGGTTTGCCTATGGTAATGGTGCTGGCTTTAAATGGATTCACATTTGCTTGTGCCCATTTAGCCTTCTCTTTAAGAATAGCTTCTTACTGATTTGCATGATCCCCACCTTTACTGAAGTGCTTGTGAAATGTATGCCTGATGTAAGACCTAGGTGGACATTCAGGGTTCATATAGCACTTGTTGTGTCCTATTTTACCACAAGTAGCACAAGGCTTTGTCATTATGAGGGAATGTCATATCCCATACATTCAACCAAATCCATTCTGGTCTTCCAAGCCAATTCTGGTTATATCAGACACTAACTCCAGTGCATTCTCATTCAAAGGCACACCTTCTGACCTCTGGATTTGTATCAGGGACTTATTTCATCACTCTACATTTCACTTATCTTCATCTGTACTAGTTTCTTAGCATTCTAGCCACCAATGCTATGAACCTGTGCCACAGGTCCGATCTCCAGACAGCTGGTGTGTAGCTTTTCATTTGTATAATTACTCAGCTCTGTTCCTCTGTAACAAATCCTGTCCACCTCTATAGTATAAGTATTGTACTTTCTGAGCCATGTATTCCCTCAGTTCGAATATCAACTAAGATACCACTCCCCTCTGACCTCTACTTGACTTCATTGCTGTGCAATGTTAAAGTCATTACCTCCGAGTTACCTCCGAGTTCTGAAATTTGGGACCAGACTTAGGCAAGGGTGCAGCGCTCCTCTCTGAGTCACTGTGTTACAGATTTACCTTGCATCAAATCCTTGACCACGGAAATCCCTAACAACTTCCCCTCTGCACCACCCATAGTGCTTATTCCAAGAAATACCCCACGACCATCCTTGGTACCTCCCTACCTTCCCACAGTATGCTCCCCCTTGAACCTACCTCCCTCTGAAGACATGGAATCTCTCTAACCCACTCGTATTACTTGTAGATGACTGATTTTCCCATTACAATTCTTTTGGAATACCTGCTGGGATTCCCCCCGGACTCCATTCCTGGAATCCACACATCTTACAGCATGGTTAGGCTTCTATCCACCATTGCTTATTAAACCTCGACATCCCGTTGGCCTCCCGCCTTCCAGATCCATACCCCGGACTCTATCCAGTCTCAGTCTCCATACTTGGTTTGGCTTCTATCCGCTGAGTATATTCTTCTATTTATCTTTGCATTAACGGAGTTCTGCTATCCCTTCTGGAATGGCACTCCTTCAGTCTCCCATATATTCCCCCTTCCACTCTTCTTGCGGCTCTTTGCCTCTCTCTAATAGTCATGAAACATACAATGTTCTATCCCTTTCCTACTGGATGGGACACAGTCATCTTTACGGAGCTATTTTTCTTTCGGGCTCCCATGTTCCCCTTATGGTAACCTAGCTCTCCAGTCTTAACTTATGGATACCTGACAGCTCTCCATCTCCACTTATAACTCTATAGTTCCCTTGGTCTGTGCACTTACTTTACGGGTATAAAGACCCCTCCATGTATGCTGAGACTTCTCAGCTAGTTCTACACATTCACGTTGTAATCTAGTCCATTCCAAGGTTCCTTGTGTCCCTTGAGACCCCATTGCCTCACAGTTGAGGGACTGCTTGCATTCACACTTAATCCATGTGCTTTGCCCAGTCAACAACCTACTCTTAGATCCATCAAGTATCACTTCAAGGCAATACTCTTGTCCAGGAAGGCCACTCCAATAAGCCCTTGCCTGCTAGGCTACATCAATAAGACCTATCGACCACTTTACCAAGTCTCACTAGATAGTAGCCCTAGAAGCATCGTGGAACACTAGAGAGCAACACTCAACATAACATGCTGAAGCCAAGTTCCATCTGACAGCTAGTCTCTGGAAGTTCTGGAGATAGTTCAGGAGTTGACCCGGTCTTGACAGGGAAGGGGAATTTGGGTGTGGCAGCAAAAGTGAGAGAGCTTGAAGTAAGAGACCAGCTATTGTGCCATTTTGAGGTGAGTATATGCCATGGATGGCATATCAAGGTTGGTTGTCAAACTGTGCACAATTGCATTGGCAATCTGATTACAAACATTGGGTAGCTCATCACTCAGTGTATTTATTATCATGATCAGCAAGAAAGTTTCTGCAATCAGCAAACTCATAGCATATATGCACTGTACATCTTCAAATATCTCACTTGGGCTTCTTATAGTGTGTTTGAAGGAGTTTCTGGATCAAATTGATTTGTGTGATGGGTTCTATTTCCTCATGGTGCTTGTGCAAGGTGTCCAGGCATGGTATGTATTTGTTTGGCCTGTGAGGACAAGCTTTTCTTCCACAAAACTTCATTCACACATAATGGCAATAATAGCTTTGTTATTGGCATTCCATAGAGTGGTGGCCAGAGGGCTGACTGCTTTGGCAGGGCAAGTGATAGTACCCTGGATGTAGGGCCAGGCATGCTTGGAGAGTAAGTAGTCTTTGAAGTTCAAACTTCATTTAGGCCAATTGTGCCCTATGGTGGAGAAAAGATGTAACCATCTTGATGGCATCACTTGCACGTAAGTCAATCTTGGTGATTGCATGAGAGATGGCAGTGGGAGTGATAACAGTGATGGTGGGGATGGTTGGCAAGGTCACCATAGTAGAAACAGCACTAGAGGGGATCTTTGTAGCACTGCCCAGCACTGGCAAAGGAATGATAAACATTGGAAATAAAGTAGTCTTGGAAGATAGGCATATGCTCTGAGTGCAGCCTTAGGTGGTAGGAGGGGACATGACAAGATGGTGATGGAATGGCAAACACAAGGGATTTATATAGTCAATGGAAATGTTCAATTGATTGTGAAAGAGACAATTTCATGGGACAATGGATGTTATCACAACAATTTAGGCAATAAGGTTGCTTCCTTATCACTATAGCTTGGCAAGTTGCTTTTAGTACATCTAGGTAGGTTGGCATGGGTCATGGCACCACACTGGGCTCATAACCTGTTAGAACTAGACAAGAGTTAAGCTTTAACCATGTAATAAAGCAGTTTTTATTTACCTAGATGAAAGTTAAACCAGATATAACCAGTATTGTATTATGAATGTGAAACTTACCCTCAACCATTCAATAAAGCAGGTGAGGGAGAAATGAATGAGAATGGAAGAATATAAAGTAGTTGGAGATACATAAACCTTTGGAATACTAAATGTGACCCAGTGTTGTATATTCCAACATGAAGTCATATGGGAACTCCTTTGGATTATAAGGGACTTCCTTGGAATCATGAGGAAGCATCCAAAGATGGTAATGATATAATATAGACAATAAAATTATTATAATATATTTGGTAGCTTAGCTTATAATATATACCAATTGAACTTTTAATTATATCAATAAGTGGTTATAAGATATTCTATGGTTTGTATAAGAAAAATATTGTTTTATAGAGTACAAGGTGGTTTATTTTACTCATAGTAGAATTAACCATTGCAAAACCTTGACTATGTATTTTTGTCATGGTTATTCCTTTTTTAATCAATTTTTCTTTAACTGCATGCTTGAAGCTAAAATTCCTTGCTTAAATATTTGTGATTTTTGGTAGAAATAATGATGATATTGTAGTTAATAGGCATTTTTAGAATTTCACCAAGATTTTCAATATCTTTATAGCAATAGAAATATTGTGATTAATAAAACTTTATTAAAAGTTCATTAATGGTTTTAATATTAAAATCTCAAAAAGAAAAATGAATTTAATAGATGGTGGAAGTGGAAGTGGAACAGAGATCAGTCTCCTTAGGTTGAAGCTGCAAGCTGAACTGAGTAGAGCCTTCAAGGCAACAGGCTAATGTGAATGTAGAAGCACTGATGATTGTAATATGGTCTGGCTTGTGGTTAGAGAAATGTGGTATATCAGAAGGTGTAGAGTTAGCTGAAGGAGGTAAGTGTCAAGACCAGGTCAACTCCTGAACTATCTCTGGAACTTCCAGAAACTAGCTGTTAGACAGGACTTGGCTTTAGTGACTCAGAGAGGAGTGCTGCGCCCTTGCCTAAGTTTGGTCCCGAATTTCAGAACTTGGAGATAACTCGGAGGTAATGACTATAATGTTGCACAGCAATGAAGTCAAGTAGAGATCAGAGGGGAGTGGTATCTTAGTTGATATTCAAACTGAGGGAATACATGGCTCAAGGGGTACAGTACTTATACTACAGAGGTGGACAGGATTTGTCATGGAGGAATGGAGCTGAGTAATTATACAAATGCAAGGCTGTGCACTGGCTGTCCAGAGATTGGACCTGTGGTGCAGATTCATAGCATCAGTGGCTAGAATGCTATGAAACTAGTACAGATGGGAATAAATAAAATGTAGAGAAATGAAAAAGGTCCCTGATATGAATCTGGAGGTCAGGAGATGTGCCTTGAATGAGAATGCATCAGAGTTAGTGTCTGATATATCTGAAAGTGACTTGGAAGACTGGAATGGACTTGGTCGATTGTGTGGAATATAACAGTATTCCTCTTTTAGGGCCAAAGTGAGGAACACAATGCAGAGTCCAAATTCAGAGTCCGAAAATATAATGGGGGTATAAAGTCTGGGGTGTCCTGTCTGCACTTCCTTCTCATCAACCATTATCATGTACGACTTCTTCTATGTCCAAGATATCTGCACCTGGCCTGAAGAGCATCTTGTTGACAACAACAATGACCCCAACACGCTGTTCAAGGCAAAGAATGTGGAGAAGAAATGGTGCCAAGTGGTGCATAAAAAGGTGAAAGGGCAGAGAAAGGCAGAAGAAGCAAAGAAGTGGAAGAAGGTTGCAGAAGGTTGTTGTAGGGTGGAGGAAAAGTAGGTGAGGGCGTGTCTGAGGGCTGAAGAGGTGGCCAAGCATAAGGGTGTGAAAGAGGCAGCCCAAAAAAGGGTAAGTGCTTTGTTGTCTGCTAAACTCTGCTAACTTCCAATAAGCCAAGCAAGTCCAGGCGGAGCAGAATGCCAGACCAAGCAAGGGCAAGGGGAAGGCAGTCATGGTCAGGGTGCTAGAGCCAGGGTGCCAGAGGTGTGAGGACACAGGGTGGCAGTGTGAGGTCTTGACAAAGGGAAAGTCAATGTTTTGTGAGGCATGTAAGGCCATGAAGGGCAAGTGTGAGCAGCCAGGGATGGAAAAGGCACCAAGGCAGAAGGTGGAGGATGAACAGGAGCAGCCAAATAAGAAGAAGGCACAGTCAAAGGATATGGAGGCCAGAGGATCGAGGATTTTGGAGAAAAAAGGTCCAGATTGGATGAAGTTGATAGGAGGGATCACAGAGGCCATCAAGGCATTAGAGTGGACAGTGAGGGTGCAGAACCAGCACCTTTACCATCAGAACCTTTTTCTAAACCAACTGGTCCAGTTGAAGGTGGAGGAGTTGTATGGGGAGGAACTGCTGAAGGATTCAGAAGGAATTCTGGATGTGGAAGAGGAAGAGGTGGCAGAGTTAGAGGAGAAAAAGGCAGAGGAGATGAGGGAAGGATTGAAAGTGGAGTTGAGGAAGTTGGATGAGGAGGAGGAGAAGGAGGAGGAAACAGAGTCTGGTATGAATGCAGACAGAAGTGTAGTGTAGTGTAGTGTCCTTGCTGCCCTCTTGTAATTAAAGAAATTGATTGTATCTTTGGTTGTGTTATGAGCTGGCATGAGGACTGGATTTGTCCAGATATCAGAGATGAAAGTTGGCAATGAGTTCCAAGGCATGGTCAAGCTCAGTAGCCAATAACCAAGATGTTTCTTTTTCAGTCCCTTTGTATTTGAACCAGCATACCAGGTAGAGCAACTTGCAGTTGTGTCTCCTATAATCAATCTTAGAATTGAGGATCTTAGAGATTAGTTCCCTGTCAACTTCAATTGGAGGTGGTGGAGGTTGTATACAGTTGGGGATTGTGTTGGGGATGGAAGGTTCTAGTTGTGATACATGAAATACTGAATGTATGGCTTTTATGGTATCTGGAAGTCGGAGGGTGAAGGAAATGGTTCTGGCTTGAGCAATGATTTTATATGGCCCTAAGTTTCTTTCAGATAGTTTCTTAGAGAGCTGGGTTGACCAGAAGTACTTTGCTTTAATGAATACTTGGTCACTGACTTTGAAGTTTGGTGCTAGAATGTGTCTAGTGTCAGTGGGTCCTTGATATCACTTTTGTGTGTGTGCCATTTCTTTTTGAAGGAATTAATGGAGGGAGTTGAGGTCAATGGAATACTCTCAAACTTGTTCTGAGGTCAGGTCTTGTTCCAGATGGATGGAGATGTTTGGATGATAGCCTTTGTTGGCAAAGAATGGAGAGACACTGGTGGTAGCATTTGGAGCATTGTTGTAAGAGAACTCTGCAAGTGGCAGGAGTTCAGACCAGTGGTCTTGGTGATAGTTACAATAGATCTGAAGATACTGCTCTAGCATTTGGTTCATCTGTTCTGTCTGGCCATCACCTTCCAGATGGTATCTGGAGGTAAAGTGAAGGTGGATGTCAAGAGCCTTTCCAAGTGAGTGGAAGAAGTGAGAGACGAATTCCAAGCCTCAATTGGAAGTGATGTGAGAGGGAACTCCATGCTTGGAAAAGATGTGGAGCAGAAAGAGTTGAGCTAATTCCAGGAAGTTCACCTTGTCATCTGTTGGAATGAATATGCATTGCTTTGATAGTTGATCCACAACTACAAGGATTGCAGTGTGTCTGGAGGAATCCAGGAGTTGCTCAATGAAATCCATAGAAATGGAATTTCATGGCTTTTCTGAAATTGAAAGCTGTTTGAGTAACCCAAATGGCTTGTGTCTTGGAATCTTGGCATGTGCACAGGTGGTGCAGGAGGAGATGTATTCTTTGATGAACATTTGGATTCCTGGCCAAGTATACTTGTGGCGGATTAGTTCTAGGGTTTGGTTCTGTCCAAAGTGTCCAGAAAGCAGGTGATTATGCTTATACTGAAGGACTCAAAGTCAGAGATCATTAGCATCCAGGACATAGATGTGATCATCCAGATGTAGGAATCTGTTAGAGTCAATGGACCAGCGAGAGTTGGAAGGTTTGGATGTGGACAGGTGAATGGAAGCCAATGGGTCAGATGGAAGTGTGGATAAGATATTATTCTGGAGTTTCTCAGTGTCATACATGGTGCTTGCTTGGAGGACTAGAGCAGTGAGATATGTGGCTCTTAGGGATGACACAAGTTGCTCCTGGGTAAAAATGGGTTGGAAGTTGTGAGCGTTGATGTGAGCATAGTCCCTATCCCACTCTTTGGGGTAGACATCCCAGTGTCTAGTTAGGGCATCTGGTTTTGCGCCAAGTCATCTGGGTTGGAACTGGATGATGAGGTTGAATTGGCAGAGAAATTCAGACTGGTGGGCTTGCTGGCAGGTCAGAATTCGGATACCTGTAAAATATTCCAGGTTCTTGTGATCTATGATGACATTGATTGGGGTTGCTGAGCCTTCAAGGTAGTGTTGCCATGCTTGAAAACTCTTGTGGATAGCAAGTAGTTCCTTGTTATGGGTATTGTAGTTGAGTTCCAGAGCTGTCATGGTTTGAGAGAAAAATGTGACCAGCCAGAGTTCTTCATCTGGACAGTGAATGGGAAGAATGCTAGCAATGGCATAGTTGGAGGTGTCAGTCTCAATCAGAAGTGGAGTGTTGAGAATCCAATGAGTGAGGATTGAAGCAGAGGTGAAGGTGTCTTTGAAATGCTGAAAGGCAGAGTAACAGTCATCAGAGAAGTTCCATGGAGCACCTTTGTGGGTGAGGCAGGTTAAAGGAATGGCAATGTCTGAGTAGTTGAAAATGAAGCAGTGGTAGAAGTTGGCAACTCTGAGGAAGGATTGAACATCCTTGACCTTTCAAGGCTCAGGCCAATCTTGGGTGACTTGTATTTTTACCTTGGACATTGTAAGTCTGGAGGGAGAAAGGCAGTATCTGAGGTACTCAGTTGAATCAGTGTGGAATTTACACTTCTTGGATTTTGCATAGAGGTTGTGTTTGTGAAGGCATCAAAGGACTTCTTGGATGTGCTTCTGGTGGGAAGTTTCATCCTTGGAGTAAATGAGAATGTTGTCCAAGTAAACAATGATGCAAACATCAAGAAGATTGGTGAAGATTGTGTTGACAAACCACTGGAAAGCTGCAGGGGCATTGGTTAATCTGAATTGCATTACTAGCCATTCATAAAAGCCATAACATGTACAGAAGAAAGTTTTCCATTCATCACCTCTGGCTATGTGGACCAAATGGTATGCATGTTGGAGGTCGATCTTAGTATAAATCTTTGCATGGCTCAGAGCATCTAGGAGGTCAGAGATGTGAGGAAGTGGGTAGTGGTCTTTTTTCATGATCTTGTTGAGTCCTTGGAAGTCAACACAAAGGCAAAGGGTACCATCCTTCTTGGAAACAAAGAGGACTGGAGCAGCATGAGCAGAAGAAGAGGGACGGATGAATCCATTGGCAAGATGCTCATTGAGGAATGTCTGGAGGGATTCAAGTTCAGAGATGGAGAGGGAGTAGGTACAACCTAATGGTGGAGAGGTTCCTTTTTTCAGGTTAATCTTTAAGTCATGTTTATGATGTGGAGCAAGCTATGAAGCTTTGCTCTTACTGAAGACATCAGCAAAGTCATGATAATCTGGAGGAATTCCAGAAAGATCAATCAGATCATTGGTGGAAGTGGAAGTGGAACAGAGCTCAGTCTCCTTAGGCTGGAGCTGCAAGCTGAACTGAGTAGAACCTTCAAGGCAACATGCTAATGTGAATGTAGAAGCACTAATGATCACAATGTGGTTTGGCTTGCAATCTGAGAAACATGGTATATCAGATGCTGTAGAGTCAGCCAGAGGGGGGAATCTGAAGGCTGCAGAGAAGAGCTTGGAATTGTTGGCATGGTCTGTTTAGGTGAACAGAATGAGATACTGCTCAAGACCCAGTCAATCAACAGATTGTGTAGGGTGAGCCAGTTGTATCCTAGAACAAGGAAACAGAATCCATCCAATGGAGTGACATAAAATGTTGTTGGAGTGATATCACCAGTTGGGAAGTGGATAGAGAGGTTGATAGCTTGAGTGATTGTGGAATTGGATGTTCCATTAAAGAGTCAGAGTTGAAGCAGAGGTACTGGGTAAGGTTAAAGGGAGTTTGTATTAATGAACATGGTATCTATGAAACAGTTGGAGGAGCCAGAATCTACAAGCACAGAGAAAGACAGAGTGTCATATCCTATGACAGTGATGGAAGGCATAAGTGAATTCGGATCTAAGAGAGTGGACATGTTGAGCTGGATCTCCTTGGGTGCACAGGTGGTGTCAATGCAACCTCCATTCTATGTGGAGCTAGAAAGGTCACATGCTAATTTTTTGTCTCTAAAGAGACTTCCAGTTCAGCCTCTGGAGTTGCCATGGTGGTAGCACAGCCCTTGGATGCCTGGGAAGTGGACTTCAGGCAATCTTTCACCATGTGTCTTGCATAGCTGCAAAACATACATAGCTATTGTTAAAGGAGCACTTTTGCTCATCAGCAGTAAGCTTGCCATCTCTGCCTAACTTTGAAGAGAGGTCAGGCTTCTGGGTGGAGGTGTTGGCAGATTTCCCCTTGGATTCGTTAGAGTTCTTGGAGGAACTGGAATTGTGTCTGAAAGAGAATGATGTGAAGGTGAAGGGTTTGTTGGATGATTTAGAGGAGAAGGATATGGATGGGTTGGTGAAAGGTTTCACCTGTCAGTTGACCTCTGATTTGTGCTCCCAATAGCATGCATCAATGGCCTGGATGAGGTTATAGAGGTTGAAGAGAGTTGGAGGCTTTCCGATGCAGGAGATCTCATCCTTGATGTGATCAGGAAGGCCATTGTAGAAGTGGCACCATTTCCATAACCTCAGACCTGTGAAGCGATCCGGTTGAATTCTATAATGTACTTGTTGATATGTTGGTTGTCCTTTATGGACAGGTGGTCAAGTTGGTGTTCCACATCTCTGACAGGGTTGTGCAGACTGAAATTGGTTTGGAGTTCAAAAACAAATTCCTTGAAGATGTCCATCCAAGCAGGACAGAGTGTGGGATCTTTCATCTGGAGGAGGTCCAGTTTGAACCATTCCACAGCCATGCCCTTAAGGTATGACTGCATGAAGGTCACTTTGGCATGGTCAATCAGGAAAGCCTTGGGGTGATCTTGAAAGTTGAGTTTGCACTGGACCAAGAAAACTCAGAGTTTGCAGGAGTTTGTTCCATCTAACTGATCCAGTTCTCAGACCTTGGTGTATGGAGTGGATTCAGAAGGAGTGCAATGAGAGGAGTGAGTGAGGCTGCTGATTGCGCTTGCAAGCTGCACAAGTGTGTCACAAGAAATGTACTCATTGTCATCCTCATAGTCATTATTGTAGGGGTCAGTGAAGAATGAATCATGGTTTAGATCATTATCCAGATTGTTATCTGGATCATTGTTGGGATCATCACTGTAAGATGGGTCATCCCTGGATGGATTTGGTTCTTCTGGAAAACAATCATTTGGAGGAGTTCAGAAGGAAGGTTCTCTTGATAGAGAATGTTCCATAGGATGTGTGGTCTCTAAGATGTCTTTGTCATCATTGGAAAGTTCAACAATATGTGCACTTGGAGTAGGAGAGTGGGAGTGTGGGGGTGCTTGGAAGGTGGATTCCAGAGTGCAATGAGTGAAGAAACTCTGGAACTGGTTACTTCAGGCAACCCCTCTCAGAGGGCTATTAGCCCTAACTTTTTTGCTCAAAGTCAAGGCTAATAGCCCACTTTTATATGGAAACTCCCTGGCTTTTTTTCCTTTGTTAGAAATATGATAATTTAGCCTTTTTGGACCATTAGATAAATAGCCACAAACATGTGGGACTTCCACCAGGACCTATGGGAGTCCCATAAAATACATGAAATTTTTCCATTTTTATAAAATGTCCAAAGTTAATTTTACACAATTTGATAATGATGTGTTATCATATGGGAGTCCCTCTAGTGGAAGTCCCATATTCAAATAATATATTTGCTTTAAAAGTAATTTTAATCAATTAATAACATTTTGTGGGATATGCTATATATGTGATTATGTAAGCATCCAAATATAGTAACATGTAATTATATAAATTTAAATATGGTAATATGTATATACCAATTGAACTTTTAATTATAGCAATAAGTGATTATAAAATATTGTATGTTTTATATGAGAAAGAGAATATTTTATAACATACAGGGTGATTTGTTTGACTTGTAGTAGAATCACCAATTATAGAACCTTGATTATGTATTTTTGTTGTAGTTGATCATAATAACAGTAAGAACTTTATCTTAGGACTCTATCATAATTGCCAATGGCATCATCATTGCTGACATGGTTGCAAAAAGTTTATCTATTTGTATCTTTATTTATATACCTAGTTGAATTGTAGAGTATTTATTAATAATTAATAGGTACATAATCTCCACACTATGCCAATAGAACTTCTATGTAGTAGTGGTGAGATTCTGATGAGTGCTGGTGGAACAACTCCCTTGGTATAATAAGGGACTCCCATAACATCATGCAGGGACTCCCTTGGTATATTGGAGAACTCTCACAGCATCATGCAGGAACTTCCTTGGTATAGTGAGGAACTCCCTTGGTATAATGAGGGACTCCCATAGCATTATGCAGGGGCTTTCCTAATATAGTGAGGGACTTCCACAACATCATATAGGGACTCACTTGGTATAGTAAGGGACTCCCACAGCAACATGCAGGGACTCCCCTGGTATAGTAAGGATCTTCCACAACATCATATAGGGACTCCCTTGGTATAATAAGGGACTTCCACAGCATTATGCAGGGACTTCCATGGCATCATACAGGGACTTTCTTGGTATCATGAGGGACTCCCTTGGTCTAATGAGGGATTTCCTTGATATAGTAAGGAACTCCCACAGCATCATGCAGGGACTTCCACAGCATTATGTGAAGACTTTCTTGGAGTCATGGTGGAACTTTCATGAGTGGTGCTGGAATCAGTGCAAGTACCTTCAATATTTATGCAATAAAGATGGATAAGGGAATGACCCAGTTAGATTCTAAGCACACTAACCTGAAATTTAGCAGAGCCAACTTCAAGAGCCTCATTAACAAGCTTGTCCAGCATACTATTGAGCCTTATATAAGACAGTGAAGCCAATGAGGTTATCTTGGTCAGTGGTATGACTCATATCTTAGCAAAAGTATTTTCAGTCAGCTGGAAGTTCCATAACAATGAATGGAGGTTCCATTAGCCATGGGCAGGAATTCCACATGTAGTGAATAGAGTCAAAATCCCAATCCAATCAAACCTTAATCAAACAAGCACTTTGAAAAAGAACACATCCACTAATCATATTTATCAACAAGTAACACAGATTATAGGATATTGGGAGCCCATACAAGGCTAATTGAGAATGACAAATCATACAAAATCATATATACTGTGCCTAACCATCTGACCCCTCTTCTTGAACATCTTTCAAGTAGTATGGAGCTGGTCCTTGAATCCTTGAGGGACCAGCTTCCATATTTTCATGGATATTATATGGATATACATTTATTATGGCAGGATATGATGATGGATAAAAGTGAGGCATGCCACTTGCATTAGGATACATTGGCATAGGATAAAACTGCCCATGTGGGTTTTCCCAAGGATTACCAGGCATCATAGATCCAGCTCTTGACCGTGGAGGGTGAGTTTGAGTCCTAGTATGGGTGGGAGCTGCAGGTGGTTGAGATGGAGCTCTAGAATGTGCCCTTGCCTGGACAGAAAAATGAAAAGGAGAATGAGCAGGGATCTAAGAAGATTTAGAGAAAGAATAAGGTGAAGGTAGATGAAATGCCTTTTAAGCAACTGGGGCTGGATAATGATCCTCCACAGTATCCATGTTAACAGGTTGCAAAATGACATCATCACCACCATCTTGGACTTGTGGTAGTGGCTCAGAGCTGCCAC